>QNTS01010170.1:5406-17906 GCA_003317085.1 Hucho hucho
TATCTAAACATTCTGTTAGTGTTATGTACCGTATCTAAACATTCTGTTTGTGTTATGTACCGTATCTAAACATTCTGATAGTGATATGTACACTCTCTAAACATTCTGTTAGTGTTATGTACCGTATCTAAACATTCTGATAGTTATATGTACACTCTCTAAACATTCTGTTAGTGCTATGTACCCTATCTAAACATTCTGTTAGTGTTATGTACCGTATCTAAACATTCTGTTAGTGCTATGTACCGTATCTAAACATTCTGTTAGTGTTATGTACCATATCTAAACATTCTGTTAGTGTTATGTACCGTATCTAAACATTCTGATAGTGATATGTACACTCTCTAAACATTCTGTTAGTGCTATGTACCCTGTCTAAACATTCTGTTAGTGTTATGTACCGTATCTAAACATTCTGTTAGTGTTATGTACAGTATCTAAACATTCTGTTAGTGTTATGTACCATATCTAAACATTCTGTTAGTGTTATGTACCGTATCTAAACATTCTGATAGTGATATGTACACTCTCTAAACATTCTGTTAGTGCTATGTACCATATCTAAACATTCTGTTAGTGTTATGTACCGTATCTAAACATTCTGATAGTGCTATGTACCGTATCTAAACATTCTGTTAGTGTTATGTACCATATCTAAACATTCTGATAGTGATATGTACACTCTCTAAACATTCTGTTAGTGCTATGTACCCTGTCTAAACATTCTGTTAGTGTTATGTACCGTATCTAAACATTCTGTTAGTGCTATGTACCGTATCTAAACATTCTGTTAGTGTTATGTACCGTATCTAAACACTGTTAGTGTTATGTGCACTATATAAACATGCTGTTAATGTTATGTACCCTGTCTAAACATTCTGTTAGTGTTATGTACCCTGTCTAAACATTCTGTTAGTGTTATGTACACTATCTAAACATTTTTTTAGTGCTATGTACCCTATCAAAACATTCTGTTAGTGCTATGTACCCTATCTAAACATTCTGTTAGTGTTATGTACCGTATCAAAACATTCTGTTAGTGTTATGTATCGTGTCTAAACATTCTGTTAGTGCTATGTACCATGTCTAAACATTCTGTTAGTGTTATGTACCGTATCTAAACACTCTGTTAGTGTTATGTGCACTATATAAACATTCTGTTAGTGTTATGTACCCTGTCTAAACATTCTGTTAGTGCTATGTTCACTATCTAAACATTCTGTTAGTGCTATGTACCCTGTCTAAACATTCTGTTAGTGTTATGTACCCTGTCTAAACGTTCTGTTAGAGCTATGTACCCTATCTAAACGGTCTTTGAGAATGCTTTTCGTTGAGTACAGCTCAGCGTTCAACAACATAGTACCCTCAATGCTCATCAATAAGCTTAGGACCCTGTGACTAAACACCTCCCTCTGCAACTGGATCCTGGAATTCCTGACGTACCGCCCCCAGGTGGTAAGGGTAGGTAACAACACATCTGCCACGCTGATCCTCAACACAGGGGCCCCTCAGGGGTGCGTGCTCAGTCCCCTACTGTACTCCCTTTTCACTCATGACTGCAGGGCCAGGCAAGACTCCAACACCATCATTAAATTTGCAGATAACACAACAGTGGTAGTCATTTTCACCCACAACGACGAGCCAGCCTATAGGGAGGAGGTCAGAAACCTGGCCGTATGGTGCCAGGACACCAACCTCTCCCTCAACGTTATAAAGACAAAGGAGATGATTTTGGACTACAGGAAAAAGAGGACCTAGCACGCCCTATTCTCATCGACGGGGCTGCAGTGGAGCAGGTTGAGAGATTCAAGTTCCTTTGTGTCCACATCACCAACAAACTATCATGGTCCAAGCACACCAAGACAGTCGTGAAGAGGGCACAACAAAGCCTATTCCTCCTCAAGAGACTGAAAAGATTTGGCATGGGTCCTCAGATCCTCAAAAGGTTCTACAACTGCACAGGGCCAAACAGGCAGGGGAGAGAGAGAGAGAGAGAGAGAGAGAGAGAGAGAGAGAGCGAAACATAGCGAGAGATACTCACTCTGTTTCTCTCTCTCTTTGTCTCCCCACCCTCTCTCTCTCTGTACCGTGTCAATGTGGAGGCTATATACAGGGGGTGCCGGTACCGTGTCAATGTGAAGGCTATATACAGGGGGTGCCGGTACCGTGTCAATGTGGAGGCTATATACAGGGGTACCGGTTCCGTGTCAATGTGGAGGCTATATACAGGGGGTACCGGTACCGAGTCAATGTGGAGGCTCTATACAGGGGGTACCGGTACCATGTCAATATGCGGGGGTGCAGGTTAATCGAGGTAATTTGTAAAGTGGTATGCATAGATAATAAACAGCGAGTAGCATCAGTGTAAAAACAAAGGGGGGAGTGGCCATTTGATTAGTTTAGTTGTTCAGCAGTCTTATGGCTAGGGGGTAGAAGCTGTTAAGGAGCCTTTTGGTTTTAGACTTGACGCTCCGGTAGCCATAAGGGCTTTATTGCATATTGACATTAACCACTGTACCATGTCCTGCAGAAACACACACACACACATGCACAAAGCTCGTACTGCAATGACCCAGGCAGATGTGTGTTATCCCATCATCCATATTAAATGGTCTTACATGGCTGATTACTAAAATGGCCTGTTTGTGTGTGTGTGTGTGTGTGTGTGTGTGCGTGCGTCTTTCTCTCTGCTCAGCCACTCAGCCAAAGCCTTGATTAAATAATGACTTTAATTAGGAAATTATGTTTCTGTCTGAACAATTGGAGGGACAAAGAGAGTTCACAGTGTGTGCGTGTCTGTGTGTGACAGGTGGTTGTACACACAAACACACACACACCGACACACAAACACACACACACACACACACACAAAGTGTAGTTTAGTTTATTAGGATTCACATTAGCACATGCAGCAGCTACTCTTCCTGGTGTCCACATAAAGCATATCAACTCATTACAAAGTACAGATCAGTTGTAGACAAAAACAACATAAGATATTACATTAAAAACAACACATAAGAAAGTAACAGTTATGTATTGGAAATACACCAACATCCTTATATACATCATCATATTGTTATATACATCATATTGTTATATACATATTCATATTGTTATATTTAAATTAAATTAGAGCTTTAGAGAGAGGAGAGGTGATACAATATGATTTTTTTTAATCTGTTTTTAAAGCTAAACTTGTTTTTTTGCCTCTGGTGGCAGAGAATTCCACGATGACATGGCTTTAAACATAATTAAGCGACGCATTTAATCTGTTTTTGTTTTGGGTACCGTGAAGAAACCCATAGTGGCCTGTCTGGTGGGGTATGTATGTCTGTTTTGAAGTGTATGCAAATAGATTATACAAGTTGTTAGGCATTTTTAACAGACCAAAGTTTCTTAAAAAGACTAGGAGAAGTAGTCCGTTTCTCCTCAACCCTCAACCATGAAAGACTATCGTGCATGTTCAAATCAAACTTTATTTGTGGCATGCGCTGAGTACAACAGATGGAAAATGTATCTCGGATGGATAATGTATCTCGGATGGATGATGTATCTAGGATGGATAATGTATCTAAGATGGATAATGTATCTGAGATGGATAATGTGTCTAGGATGGATAATGTATCTAGAATGGATAATGTATCCAGGATGGATAATGTATCTAAGATAGATAATGTATCTAGGATGGATAATGTACCTAAGACGGATAATGTATCTAGAATGGATATTGTATCTAGAATAGATAATGTATCTAGGATGGACAATGTATCTAGTATGGATAATGTATCTAAGATGGATAATGTATCTAAGATGGATACTGTATATAGGATGGATAATGTATCTAAGATGGATAATGTATCTCCGATGGATAATGTATCCAAGATGGATAATGTATCTAGGATGGATAATGTATCTAGAATGATAATGTATCTAAGATGGATAATGTATCAAAGATGGATAATATATCTAGGAGGGACAATGTATCTAAGATGGATAATGTATCTAGAATGGATAATGTATCTAGAATGGATAATGTATCTAGGATGGACAATGTATTTAGGATGGATAATGTATCTAGGATGGATAATGTACCTAAGATGGATAATGTATCTATAATGGATATTGTATCTAGAATGGATAATGTATCTAGGATGGATATTGTATCTAGAATGGATAATGTATCTAGGATGGATAATGTATCTAAGATGGATAATGTATCTAAGATGGATAATGTATCTAGAATGGTAATGTATCTAGATTGGATAATGTATCTAAGATGGATAATGTATCTAGGGTGGATAATGTATCTAGATGGATAATGTATATAGGATGGATAATGTACCTAAGATGGATAATGTATCTAGGATGGACAATGTATTTAGGATGGATAATGTATCTAGGATGGATAATGTACCTAAGATGGATAATGTATCTATAATGGATATTGTATCTAGAATGGATAATGTATCTAGGATGGACAATGTATTTAGGATGGATAATGTATCTAAGATGGATAATGTATCTAGAATGGTAATGTATCTAGATTGGATAATGTATCTAAGATGGATAATGTATCTAGGATGGATAATGTATCTAGGATGGATAATGTACCTAAGATGGATAATGTATCTAGAATGGATAATGTATCTAGGATGGATAATGTATCTAGGATGGATAATGTACCTAAGATGGATAATGTATTTAGAATACACACACACACACACACACACACACACACACACACACACACACACACACACACACACACACACTGACTGACTATGTCTCGTAACACACACACACACAGAAACACAGACACACGTAGCATTGTAATCCACCTGGTACCACTTTAATTGAACAACAAAACAAATCAAATCAAATTGTATTTGTCACATGCTCCAAATGTGTAGACTTTACCGTGAAATGCTTACTTACAAGCCCTTAACCAACAGTGCAGTTCAAGAAAGAGTTAAGAAAATATTTACCAAATAAACTAAAGTAAAAAATAATCAAAATAGAGAAGAGTAACGGTCCGAGGCAACCGCCCTGATGGACACCTCACTGTACATATCTGATGTTAGAGAAGCTTCCATTGAAGAATGCTCTCTGGGTTCTATTGGATAAATAACTCTCCAACCATGTGATGTAAAGCCATAGCAAGTGAGTTTCAACAATAGCGATGTGTGATTAACAACATCAAAGGCTGAACTGAAATCTTAACAATACAGCTCCATCGATCATCTTATTAGCTATTTCTTTTAGCCAATCATCAGTCATCTGAGTCAGTGGAGTACAGGTTGAGTGTCATTCTCTATATGCATGCAGAAAGTCAGTAGTTAATTTGTTCTTAAAAAAATACCATTGTATTTCTTCAAATACAATTCTCTCAATCAGTTTACTAAGAACAGGCAGTAAACTGATTGTGTGGCTGTTAGAGCCAGCAAAGGGTGCTTTACTATGTTTAGGTAGTGGAATTACTTTAGCTTCCTTCCACGTCCGTGGACACACACACACTCCTTTAGGCTTTAGTTAAAGACGGTGGCAATACAGTCTGCTACCATTCTCAATAGTTTCCCATCTATGTTGTCTATACCTGGTGGATAACAATAGTTTTTCCACCTCTTCTACACAAACTTGACCAAATTCAAAAAGGGCAATTCTTCTCTTTCGTTATCGGATCTTCAGTACACAAATGTGATGGTTCACTGTTCAGTGTCATTTCACTTCAGTTTGTCATTTATCTTATCTTGTTAACTGGTAATATATTACACACAAGGTAGCAGAAGAGCAGTAATATTGATTATATTGACACTCTTAGAGAAACTACAGGCTGATATGCATCCACAGACACAGGAAGAGAGAGAGAGAGAGAGAGAGAGAGAGACACGACAACATCACGCTTTAAAGGGAGGCTGAACTTCCTGATTTAGCCTCGGTTTCAAATCTCTTCATTAGGAAATACCACTGAGAATGATATTTGGGTCTTTGGGGGCGTGCTTTGATGTTGTGTCTCTTGTGTGTGTGTTTGAACGTGGGAAGCATTTGGACATTCACACTGCCAAAACAGTACACAGTTATAGTCACTATCCCTTCTAGATAACTTGTAACAGTCTAGCCAGGTCTTGTGTCTGGAAGTAGCCAAGACTAGCTAGCAAGCTAGCCAACTTCTTTCGCCAATTAGCTTCAGCCGGCCGGTGTGCGATCGTGGCAAAATTGGTTTAACTTTGGATAGCCCATCTGCGGGACTAGTAAAGGACTCTCAATAAATTATACAGTACAAATGGTACAATATCTTCATGGTGTACATGTTTTAATTGTCTCATTTAATGCTTTCAATAAATTTCTATCATTTGTACACTGAGTATACAAAACATTAAGGACAGCTGATCTTTCCATGACATAGACTGACCAGATGAATCCAGGTGAAAGCTGTGATCCCTTATTGATGTCACTTGTTAAATCCACTTCAATCAGTGTAGATGAAGGAGAGGAGATGGGTTAAAGAAGGATGTTTGAGCCTTGAGACCATTGAGAAATGGATTGTGTGCCATTCAGAGTGCAACTTAATGTTAGGAATGTTTTCCTAACATTTGGTGTACTCAGTGTAGTTGGTTTGAGGTTTGTAAGTCATTGAAATTTGGAGCTATTGACATTTAAAAATATTGTCCCATGTACATTGTGTAATTTACTGCTGGTCCCTAACTAGCCCCGTGGGGATATCGAATGTCAAACCAAATTGACCATGGGCATTATGATGGGTTCCATACAGCTGTGCTCAGAATGAATGATAACTTGGGTGCTGCCAGCTGGGGGCAGGATTGAAATAAACCCACGGAAAACTGTTACGGTACCCTTCATTCTGTTACAGTACCCCTCATTCTGTTACGGTACCCTTCATTCTGTTACGGTACCCTTCATTCCGTGAAATAATTCTTTCCCCTATCGTGACGTAAATCTCTCTTTTGGATGAGACTGATTAAATTATCCTATTTACACTTTGTAGTCAATTTTGACACTGGAATAAATGTTTTTTTTATTTTAAGGGGTAGATCAGCTTTCATATTGCAGATAGATAGTAGCTTCCATCAATGTAACTGTCTGCATCATTTCCAATCCCCCATATATTGTTTATTTATTTATTTTCTATATTTTTTTCCCCTATAAATGTTTTGGGGTAAATATATATATACATATACATACATACATACACGTACATACTCATATATATGCATATGCATACATTAACTTTCATACATATACACATACATACAGACAGACAGACAGACAGACAGACAGACAGACAGACAGACAGACAGACAGACATATACATATATACATACATATATATACATATATACATACATACATAAATACATATACATATACACATACATACATATATACATACAAACATACATATACATATATACATACATACATACAGTGAGGGAAAAAAGTATTTGATCCCCTGCTGATTTTGTACGTTGGCCCACTGACAAAGAAATTATCAGTCTATAATTTGAATGGTAGGTTTATTTGAACAATGAGAGACAGAATAACAACAAAAATATCCAGAAAAACGCACGTGAAAAATGTTATAAATTGATTTGCATTTTAATGAGGGAAATAAGTATTTGACCCCCTCTCAATCAGAAAGATTTCTGGCTCCCAGGTGTCTTTTATATAGGTAACGAGCTGAGATTAGGAGCACACTCTTAAAGGGTGTCACGTCCAGGCCTGAGAAGACAGGCTGGTGTGGTTAGTTTTGTTTTTTGGTGTAGGGGTTTTTATGTTCAAGGTGTTAAATTTCTATGTTCGGGTAATGGTTCCCAATTAGAGGCAGCTGTGTGTTGTTGTCTCTAATTGGGAACCATATATATGTTTGGGGTTTTCGTATAGGTTTTGTGGGTTATTGTTTGTACATAGCTTGTTTAGTTTACATGTTATGTTCAGCTTCACGATCTTCGTTACGTTCGTTTTGTTACTTTTGTCCCAGTTACGTTCTAAATAAACATGTATACTGGAAGCATCGCTGCGTCTTGGTCTGTCCCTACTGAAGATCGTGACAAAGGGAGTGCTCCTAATCTCAGCTTGTTACCTGTATAAAAGAAACCTGTTCACAGAAGCAATCAATTAATCAGATTCCAAACTCTCCACCATGGCCAAGACCAAAGAGCTCTCCAAGGATGTCAGGGACAAGATTGTAGACCTACACAAGGCTGGANAGACCAAAATGGAGCTCTTTGGCATCAACTCAACTCGCCGTGTTTGGAGGAGTAGGAATGCTGCCTATGACCCCAAGAACACCATCTCCACCGTCAAACATGGAGGTGGAAACATTATGCTTTGGGGGTGTTTTTCTGCTAAGGGGACAGGACAACTTCACGCATCAAAGGGACGATGGACGGGGCCATGTACCGTCAAATCTTGTGTGAGAACCTCCTTCCCTCAGCCAGGGCATTGAAAATGGGTCGTGGATGGGTATTCCAGCATGACAATGACCCAAAACACACAGCCAAGGCAACAAAGGAGTGGCTCAAGAAGAAGCACATTAAGGTCCTGGAGTGGCCTAGCCAGTCTCCAGACCTTAATCCCACAGAAAATCTGTGGAGGGAGCTGAAGGTTCGAATTGCCAAATGTCAGCCTCGAAACCTTAATGACTTGGAGAAGATCTGCAAAGAGGAGTGGGACAAAATCCCTCCTGAGATGTGTGCAAACCTGGTGGCCAACTACAAGAAACGTCTGACCTCTGTGATTGCCAACAAGGGTTTTGCCACCAAGTACTAAGTCATGTATACTTATTTCCCTCATTAAAATGCAAATCAATTTATATACATATACATACATACATATACATATATACATACATACATATACATACATACATACATATATACATATACATACATACATACATACATACATACATACATACATACATACACACATACATATATACATACTTAAACATACTTTTTTAGAATCTACCTTTATTATTCCCCAAACCCTACCACCCTTCCCCCAATTGGATTAAACTAATAAACAATAACACCTAGGCTTCTACCTTCAGTTTATACATCTTATACACATTTTACAGATGTCTATTTTACAATACTTATATTTTGTTTGTTTTTAGTCCTTCCTCTATTTCTGATGTCCATCCAGTTTGATTTCTATTTGTAACTGTGCTATTTTACAACATTTCTGAACCTATATACATTTCACAGACCCCGTATGTTTTACATTGGTTATCTTATTATTATTAGTCCTACCCTTCAGCTCCATTCAACCCCTCCCATCTTTCTTTCAACACCATCCATTTTGGATTTCTATTTGCCATATATTTTTCAACTGTGCTGTGATGCTTCACAAAAGTACTGAACCTTTCTATTCTCATAGCTTCTACAGATTGTAAATTAAAGATATTTTTGCTAAAATAATTATTATTGATTGATTATGGCTTTTCAAATCACCAGTATTGCTATCTGCAGCGTTAGTTCTAGGCAAATGTTGCAATTCTTCAGCCATTCCTGGACCTGTGACCAAAAACAGGCTACATATGGACAATACCAAAATAAATGATCTAATGACTCTGCCTCCTCGCAGCAAAATCTGCAGAGCTGGGAAGATTGTATCCCCCATATATATAACATTCTATTGGTTGCAAGAATTTTGTATAATAATTTAAATTGAATACGTTTTGAATCAAGCTTAGTTTTTTGTGCCCTGGAATAGGTACATTGATCTCTTCCCAACTATTAATCTCTTCCCAACTATTAATCTCTTCCCAACTATTAATCTCTTCCCAACTATTAATCTCTTCCCAACTATTTTGCAATCTATATGAAACTGGTATACTTTTTATTTATCACAATTTTCTTTAGCCAATTGTGGTCTTTAATGCAGGGCCGAGAGACAAGTTCCTTACTTTCTCCCCCTTCCACTTGCCTCTTCCATTTTTGCAGTAATGTTGCAATTAGTTGGTTGTAATTTTGAGTAGAGCAGACATTTGCATATATTTTTGTTAGTTATATGTGTGACATAACTCCACCAGTCCTAGTTATGATATCATTTACAAAGATTTTACAGTTTTTCTTTTTTTTTATCCAAAATATATTTTTTTATCAATTAGTATATTTGACTTTAACCATAATATTTGTTGTAATATTTGTTCTGTCTTTTCTGGTGGATTAAACTGAAATTGCAAACAACTTTCTATGGCTTTTATTAAAAATAAGATCATTTGGAGATAATTTCATTTTCAAATAACCGAAAGTGAGAGGTTGTAAAGGGGAAAAGACCATTCTTGAACATGGGGTGACACATTCTTACTTAGGTAAGGCCATAAGCAAATAGGTAAACTGGGATATGACTAAAGAGTTAATCAGGGTAAACTGGGATATGACTAAAGAGTTAATCAGGGTACACTGGGAAATAACTAAAGAGTTAACGGCAGGTAGCCTAGTGATTAGAGCGTAGGACTAGTAACCAAAAGGTTGCAAGATTGAATCCCCGAGCTGACAAGGTAAAAACCTGAACAAAACAAATTCTTATTTTCAATGACGGCCTAGGAACAGTGGAAGAATTTGTTCGTAACTGGCTTGCCTAGTTAAATAAAATAAAGATATGACTAAAGAGTTAACCAGGGTGATTTTTCCACAAATAGACAAGTATTTTCCTTTCCAGAGTAGCAAAATCTTATTTATTTTTGCTAACTTTCTTTTAAAATGTATTGTAGGGAGATCTTTCTTTCGGATATGAATACCGAATATGTCCACTTCACCGTCACACCATTTTATTGGTAAGCTTCACGGTAAAGTAAAAGTTTAGTGATCCAATACGTAACACTTTTCATAATTTGGTTGTAATCCAGAGAGGTTAGAAAAAGTATCTAGATCCTCTATGAGGCTGTGGAGGGATTCTAATTGTGGATTTAAAAGAAAACATGAATCATCAGCTCACAATGACACCTTTGTTTTTATGACCTGGGTTTCTAACCCCTTGATATTATTGTGTAATCAGATTTTAATAGCTAACATTTCGATGGCCATAATAATTAGATATGCCGATAGTGGACAACCTTGTTTTATACTCCTCTTTAATGTTTAGTACTTAGGGTTACTATACATAGGGTTACTATACATAACTTTAACCCATTTTATAAGAGGTTCTCCAAAATCTAAATATAAATCCCAAGTTTTAATTAATCAAAAACCTTTTCAAAGTCAGCTATGAATACCAGGCCTGGTTTCCCAGATTTTTCATAGTGTTCTATTGTGCTAAGTTGTCGTCCAATAGGCCTTGATAAAATGTCCAATATCCTCGCCCACATGGAAATCCTGTAAAACTAAAGTATATGCCAATGATTCGATGGTCCGTCCACATTCTGTCCCCTAGCAACACTTTTTAAACTTTAGGTGCCAGAGAGAATGAAATAAGAAAGTAATCAAGACGAATAGCTTGATTGAGCCTCCGCCATGTATATCTCACTAGGTCAAGATATTTAAGCCTCCGCAATGTATATCTCACTAGGTCAGGATATTTAAGCCTCCGCCATGTATATCTCACTAGGTCAGGATATTTAAGCCTCCGCCATGTATTTCTCACTAGGTCAGGATATTTAAGCATCCATATATCCACTAGTTCAAATGTATCCATGATATTAGTTATCTCCTTAAGTGCAAGAGAGTGATAGTTTGTAATGTGATTTCCTTTGTGATCCATTGAGGTACTTAAAACCGTATTATAATCTCCCACCATAATAATAGAGTCTTGTGTTGCTTGTAGGCTTGATATATTATTATATATATTTTCAAAGAAGCTTGGATCATCTTTTTTTTGGAACGTATAGATTAATGAGCCAAATTTGTTTATGGTGCAATAACATATTTAAAATAATCCATCTATCTTGCGGATCTGTTTGCACATTCAGATAAAAATGATTGTTAGTTAATATCATCACCCTTTTTGAGTTTCTTTGCCTATGGGAGAAGTATATTTCGCCCCCCCCCCCGCCCCCCACACAGTCCTTTCTCCACACAACTTCATTAAATAGTTTAATGAGTTTTTCTGTCAATAATAGATACTAGAATCAATGTTTCTGACTCATATCGATGCCACATATGTCGTTTTCAAAAGAATCAATTGCTTATTACCTTCACTTGCACTTTAAGGACAATTGGAAAGATGCTTTTACACACACACACACACACACACACACGCCGAGGAACACATCCACACACAACATCAAACAGTGTGACCTTGGAGGCCAACTCAATCAACACTATCCCCGCCTCTAAACACCGCCTTGGAGACACACAAACACACACACACACACTTAGGAACACACACACACACACAAACAGTGTGACCTTGGAGGCCGACTCAATCAACCCTATTGGCCGATTATCTCCGACCTGGAAAACACCAAAACCCACATTGGACACACACACACACACTGCTGGACATCTCCCATTGTGTCAGATATAGTTGAAGGTTGG
>QNTS01010172.1:13861-24049 GCA_003317085.1 Hucho hucho
CACTGACTGTGACTGAGTTTTCAGATCAGCTTAGAAGGTAGAAAGGAGACAAGGAGAGGAAGCCACTTTAGACCATTGAGACGCACCCTTCGAGCAGAAGGAACAGGTGAAGAAACTGAGAGACAAAGAAAGACAGAGAGAGAGAGAGAGAGAGAGAGAGAGAGAGAGAGAGAGAGAGAGAGAGAGAGAGAGAGAGACGGAATGGTTTGATTTGCTTTCTGCACACGGGCACAGGGGTATATGAGCCAGATGGGGAAGCTGGATTCAGTAGTCTCTTTAGGGGCTCGCCGAGCCATTTGGCTCCGCTCCAAATGGGCAATTTTGTCGAGCGGGACGATGTCTGCTGTGGCAAAAAGAAAAGACACATGATCAAAAACTAAAAAGTAAAGTGGGAAAGCGGGAGAGAGGATTATAAAAATGGTATAAATAAGCACACTCATCAGCATAGAGTGTCTTATTGGGGCTGTTATGACTAATGTGTTTGGGAAATGAATATAACTAAAGCACCACCCAAATTGATGAATTTAAAACTTCTTAGGGCTAGGCCCCTTTTTTCTTCACTTCCTGCCTGAATGACGTACCCAAAGTAAACTGCCTGTAGCTCAGGCCCTGCATTTAATTGGTACCATTGGAAAGAAAAAAACGTTGAAGTTTGTAGAAATTTTTAAATAATGTAGGAGAATATAACACAATAGATATGGTAGGAGAAAATCCAAAGAAAAACCAACAGGAATTTAATTTTTGAGAGAGACCATCCTCTTAGAAATGCAAGAGAAAGGCCATTTTGAAAATTAGCTCACTGGATGCAGTCTATGTTCAAGGTTTCAGGCTTGTAACTTAAAAAACAAATAAGAAATTACAGTTTTAGTAGGACACAGTCTTGGAAATTTGTGTTTGCGCGCGCCATGAAGACATTACGCACCTGCTAAAAAAAAATTCCTATTGAACATACTTCTTTCTGAAATAAATATTATTGTTTGATTACATTTTAGGATATCTGAGGAGTAAATAGAAACATATTTTGACTTGTTGAAACAAAGTTTACGGAAGATTTTCAGATTTTCTCTGCAAGTTGAACGAGTGGATTACTCAAATCGATGTCGCCAACTAAACTGACTTTATGGGATATAAAGAAGGATTTTATCTAACAAAACGACACTACATGTTATAGCTGGGAGCCTTTGGATGACAAATGAGAGGAGGATTTTCAAAAAGTAAGTGAATATTTAATCGTTATATGTGAATGTAACGATTGATAAACCAGCACAACCAAGTTCACCACTACTCACCCCTCCTTCACCCGGTCCCAGTGGGATTCGTCTCGCCCTTCCTAGGGAGTATGATGGGAAAGCTGTTGGTTGTCAGGGGTTCATACTACAGCTGGAGCTCTACCTGGCAACCGTCCACCCGGCTCCTTCGGACCGTGAGAGGGTGTCCGCCCTCGTCTCCTGCCTCTCAGGGAAAGCCCTGGAGTGGGCCAATGCCGTGTGGGGAGGAGAAGCGGTGCTGGACCACTTCAAGGAGTTCACCCGCCGCTTCCGGGCAGTTTTCGACCACCCGCCTGAGGGTAGAGCGTCGTGAGGGTTTATCCTAAGGACGTGAGGGTTTATGCATAAGGCGCTCACCTGAGGCAGGGGACGAGGAGCGCACAGGAGTTCGCTTTGGACTTCCGGACCCTGGCCGCGGGATGGAACGACAGGGCCCTGATCGATCACTAACGTTGCAGTGTGCGCGAGGACGTCCGTCGGGAGTTGGCCTGCAGGGACACTACTCTCACCTTCGACCAGCTGGTGGACCTGTCCATTCGGTTGGATAACCTGCTGGCTACCCACGGACGTCCAGATCGGGGTCTGTCAGTTCCATCCCCCAGCACCACCGCTTCGACGCACATTGAGCTGGGAGGTGCTGCACTTAGGGAGACCGGAGGAGGTGCCGTTCCATGCACCATCTCCGCCCCTGTGCCTTCTTCTCGAAGAAGCTCAGCCCGGCGGAGCGAAACTATTATGCGGGGGACCGGGAGTTGTTGGCTGTCGTCAAGGCCTTGATGGCGTGGAGACACTGGCTTGAGGGGGCTAAACACCCTTTTCTCATCTGGACTGACCACCGCAATCTGGAGTACATCCAGGCGACTGAACGCTCGCCAGGCAAGGTGGGCCATGTTTTTTACCTGTTTTGTTTTCACCCTGTCTTACAGACCAGTTTCCCAGAAAGTGAAGGCAGACGCACTGTCCCAGATGTATGACACAGAGGAGCGGCCCATGGATCACACCCCTATACTCCCGGCCTCCTGCCTGGTGGCACCGGTAGTGTGGGAGCTGGACGCGGACATCGAGTGGGCACTATGTGCAGAGCCCACTCCCATCCCATTTCCAGCTGGGCGTCTGTACGTTTTATCTGCTGTCTGCGACCGTTTGATCTATTGGGCCCACACGTAACCCTCCTCTAGTCATCCGGGCATCGGTCGGACGGTGCGCTGTCTTAGTGGGAAGTACTGGTGGCCCACTTTAGCTAAGGACGTGAGGGTTTATGTTTCCTCCTGCTTGGTGTGCGCCCAGTGCAAGGCTCCTAGGCACCTGCCCAGAGGGAAGTTACAACCCTTACCCGTTCCACAACGGCCGTGGTCGCACCTGTCGGTGGATTTCATAACTGATCTTCCTCCCTCACAGGGTAACACCACGATCCTGGTCGTTGTGGATCGGTTTTATAAGTCCTGCCATCTCCTCCCTTTTCCCGGTCTCCCTAAGGCCCTACAGACTGCGGAGGCCCTATTTACACACGTCTTCCGGCACTACGGGGTGCCTGAGGACATAGTGCCTGATCGAGGTCCCCAGTTCACGTCGAGGGTTTGCAGGGCGTTCATGGAACGTCTGGGTGTCTTGGTCAGCCTTACCTTGGGTTTTCACCCCGAGAGTAACGGGCAGGTGGAGAGAGTGAACCAGGATGTGGGTAGGTTTCTTAGGTCTTATTGCCAGGACCGGCCGGGGGAGTGGGCGGCGTTCGTGCCCTGGGCAGAGATGGCCCAGAACTCACTCCGCCACTCCTCCACTAACCTCTCTCACTTCCAGTGAGTACTGGGGTACCAGCCGGTTCTGGCGCCTTGGCATCAGAGCCAGATCGAGGCTCCTGCGGTGGACGACTGGTTTAGGCGTGTGGAGGAGACATGGGATGCCGCTCATGTTCACCTTCAGCAGGCTGTGATGGGCCAGAAAGCCAGCGCAGACCGTCACCGCAGTAAGGCCCTGGTGTTCGCACCGGGGGACCGGGTCTGGCTCTCGACCCAAAACCTGCCCCTCCGCCTGCCCTGCCGGAAGCTGGTCCCGCGGTTTGTGGGACCATTTAAAGTCCTGAGGAGACTGAACAAGGTTTGTTACAGGTTACAGCTTTCCCCGATTACCGTATTAACCCCTCGTTCCATGTGTCTCTCCTCAGGCCGGTGGTGGCTGGTCCACTCCAGGAGTCTGAGGTGCTGGAGGTTCCTCCGCCCCCTCTGGACAACGAGGGGGCCCCGGCGTATGCAGTTCGGTCCATTCTGGACTCAAGGCGTCGGGCGAGGGGCCTTCAGTACCTCGTGGAGTGGGAGGGGTACGGTCCAGAGGAGAGATGCTGGGTGCCGGTGGAAGACGTGTTGGACCCTTCGATGCTGCGGGAGTTCCACCGTCACCATCCGGATCGCCCTGCCCCTCGCCCTCCGGGTCGTCCCCGAGGCCGGTGTCGGCGCGCTGCTGGAGCCGCAAGGGGGGTACTGTCACGACTTCCGCCGAAGTCGGGCTCTCTCCTTGTTCGGGCGGCGTTCTGCGATCGACTTCACCGGTCTTCTAGCCATCGCCGATCCACTTTTCATTTTCCATTTGTTTTGTCTTTGTTTTCCACACACCTGGTTTTCATTCCCCAATTACTTGTTCATGTATTTAACCCTCTGGTTCCCCCATGTTTGTGTGCGTGATTGTTCTGTGTTCATGTCGGTACCTTTCCGGCTGGTATTTTCGACCATTTTTTATGGATACCGTTATTTTGGGCACGCTGTATATTGTTTACTTTGTGCCGTCTTAGTAAACTACGTTGTTCACTCATCTCTGCTCTCCTGCGCCTGAGTTTATACACCAGCTACACACACCAACCTGACAAAGACACTTATATGTACCTAAATGTTTAACATCCATAATATTTATGATTATTAACTTGAATTGTGCGCCCTCCAGTTTCACCGGATCCTTAAGAGGGACAATGTAAAAAAAATAATATATGTAGATTCCTTATGACATCTGTTCAGACAAAGGCTAAGTACCGAAGAATCAAAGAGCCAACTGATTGGGATTCCTATAGAAAATGAAGAAAGACCAGAAAAACTACAACTAGAAATGCAGAAGCCTCCTTCTGGATAGTATTAAAAAGAATGTAAAAAATCCACGGCAGTTCTGGAAATATACAAATTACCTTTTAAATAGGTCAAATAATCAACCTATTCAGCAGATTATGCTAAATGACATCATCTGACTAAAAACACAGGTTGTGTTTTTAGTCAGCATCTGTTACCGCAACCAGGAGATTAACACTCCAAATCAGACATGTCACTTCTGAAAGATTAAACCAACTGATATACTGCCTCTCCTTAATGAAATAGATATCAACAAAAATGGTTTGTAGCAAATAATTTGGTTTTAAAACAAAATCCTATATTATGCTGTTTCACAGAATAAACTCCACAGCTGGCAATTTCAACATTCATGCAAGTGAAGGAACAATGCTTGAACGTGTTGACTGTTTGAAATATCTGGGTTTGAGGATTGATTCTGAATTATCTTCTGGAAAGCATATTGATTATATTAGAAGAACAATGAACTCTAAGCCTGGGTACAATCCAGATCTAAGCATTGTTTTACTGCATCCACTAGAAAGACCTTAGTAACCCAACTGCTGCTTCCTGTCCTAGACTATAGTGACATCATCTATCAAAACAACCAAGACCTTACTTTATAATTGAGATGTCATTCACAACAATCTTTGCAGATTCCTTCTTGGATGCCGTTATAAGGCATCATTGCACATATGTATGAATCACTAAATGGACTGGCAATCCCAAACAGAAGACAACTGCATTGGTACCAATTTATTTGTAAATGTATCAAGCTAAATGTCCCCGTATATATTAAGGGACAGCTAACTTTACAAGACCCGCACTACTGCTTTCGACAACAGCAGCCATTACACATTCCAAGGGTACATCATGATGTCGGAGTAAGATCTTTCAGATACAAAGACCCAACTGACTGGAATCATTTACCTATAGAAATCAGGACATTCAAATCACACAGGGAATTTAAGAAAGCCCTTTTTAAAATGTTAAGAACAAACTGTTTTGTGTTTTTAACTATTAGAACCATCACCATGTGAAGATATTTGTAAATATGCATCAGTGGAGGCTGGTGGGAGGACAGGCTCACTGTAACGGCTGGAATGGAATAAACTGAACGGTATCAAAATAGATCAAACATATGGAAACCACACGTTTGACTCCATTGATTCCATTCCAGCCAATACAATGAGCCTGTCCTCCTATTGCTCCTTCCACTAGCCTCCACTGATATGTATGTATATATATTATAGGTATTTAGTTGTATTAGTAGTTATAACATTAGTTGTTAATAGTTATAAGCCTTTTAGTAGTTGTACAACAACTTTTTCATGCTGTTTTCATGCTGTTAATGTCATTTTTATTATTATTATAATTATAATTATTATTATTATTTAATTGTTATTATTATTAGACAGTAGTTGCCATATTATTCTTGTTACTAAGTATATATATATATATATATATATATATATATATATATATATATATGGTTCATCTCAAGAGATTTCATCCTGCAAAATGTCAAATAAATATCTAAATACTGGGAAGCACAGCAGGTGGCAATTAGCATTGGAGAGGTTGATTGGAGGGGGATTCCACTACCAGCTTGGAGTAGAGGGTGGAACTGCCTAATTAGCAGAACGAGAAGCAGGGCTGCTTTTCTAATCAATGTAATCAGATGCAACAGCATAGAACGTGAGTCTATATCCGAAAGTGCCTCAATGTAGTTTAAACCAGCGGTGTATAACACTGGTCCTTAAAGGTGACAGTGTTTGCTGGTTTCTGGGCTTACCTTATAATCAGAGACTGAGTAGCACCTGAGAAACCAAGTGTGTGGTCTCTCGTCAATCAAGAAATGACATGTAATAATCAATGAATAAGGAGAACCAGCACACGTGTGATAGGTTAAGAGTTACGTGCCCCTTGTGTAAACTCACATTTGATAAGGAGTGTCATTAACATAGATTAGATTATAAGGCAGTTAAAACTGCTATATATACACTTTCATTGCCAAACTGTGTATCCTTGGTCTCCTGCATATATATACGGGGTATCCATTTCACAATGCAGTGGACTTGAGGTCGGCTGAGCCTGAGAGCGCTAGCGTTAGGTAAGACTGTTGTTTAATGCATTACGTGTAGTAACATGCTGAATATAGTATTACCCTGCTGAGATCTGATATCCCCCTAGATAAGGAGTAGTGGGTGGTGGACTTGCAAATGAATTACAAATAAGGACCGTACCCATTCATTTTCTGATGATACGGAGTGCATAACGCATAGCATGCATATCGTTTCCTCATTATCGGAAAGAAAAGGGAGGGGGGGACGGAGAGCTAGCCTCGTCGCTAAGACTAAATGAGAGTAAGGGAATTATATAACATTATTCCCAGTCAGACAGACATACAGACAGCCAGACAGGGGGAGGGACAGCAGAACTATCCACTATACATGCCAGGTTCTCAAACAGGCACATTTTATACAGCCAGAAATCTGGAAACTACTCCAAAGACATAAGTTTAGAGAGAAAGAGAAACAACAAGAGACAAAAAGAGAGGGAGAGGTGAAGGACTGGAGGAAAACACTGAGACATAGTGATAGAAAGAAGAAAGAGTGAAAGAGAGAGAGAGAGAGCTAGAGAGAGAGGAGGAAGGGGTGGACACAGGAGAGAACAGTGAGGATGAGCGGACATTTGAGAGGAGACAGGGAGAGAAAGGAGAGAAAGACCCCTTTCTCCTTATTTCCTGGTGAGGTGGCTAGAATCAAAGACGTCACAACTGATTTACTAGTAGAGGATGTCACCGTACCCTGAATACTTTGAGGTCCTTCAGAGTCCTTTATCACTGTAACGAGACTAGCTTTACTAAACTATACTTACAAAGTTGATGTATGAGCAAGGTGGATCACATTTGTGAAGGGGATTCCTTTAACTTCTTAGGGAGCGGCTGCATAGGCGACGGTTTTGGAGAGTCTGGCGTGCCCAAAGTAAAATGCCTGCCACTCCGGCCCAGAAAATAGGATATGCACATAATTAGTACTATTGGATAGGAAACACTCTGACGTTTCTAAGAGTGTTAAAATAATGTATGTGAGTATAACAGAACTGATATAGCAGGCGAATGTATGCGTTTTGTGAGACCCACGTTGGGTTATGAATTTATGCTAATGGATAAATATTGTAGGTGCTATCCTCAAACAATCAAATGTTGTGCTTTCACCGTAAAGCCTTTTTGAAATCTGAGAACGCTGTGATATTGCCAAGAAGCAGAGCTTTTGATGACTATGCAACACTTGTATATTGATGAATGATTAATAATTCAACTTTTGGATTTTGAATTTGGCGCCTTACATTTCACCGGGTAGTGTCGGGAGTGGGGCGCTAGCGCCGTCCTCATATGGACACCATACAGACCATGAACGCATGATTCTGTCCTAATATGGACCCCATACACACCATGAACACATTATTCTGTCCTAATATGGACACCATACACACAATGAAAGCATGATTCTGTCCTAATATGGACACCATACACACCATGAACACATGATTCTGTCCTAATATGGACACCGTATTGCCGCTGTGAGTCTCAGCGCCCCACCACTCCCTAAGTAGTTAACGCTCCCGTGTGGCGCAGCCGTCTAAGGCACTGCATCTCAGTGCTTGAGGCGTCACTACAAACACCCTGGTTTGATTCCAGGCTGTAAACGGCAATGATTGGGAGTCCCATAGGGTGGTGCACAATTGGCCCAGCGTTGTCTGGGTTTGGCAGGAATAGACCGTCATTGTAAATAAGAATTTGTTCTTAACTGACTTGCCTAGTTAAATAAAGATGAAATAAAAATAAAAAACGCTGCCAAGTCATTATGAACTGATACAGTACACGTGGTATCTGGTGAGTAAAGCTTGGCCCACTGTCCTATCTTGTCGTCGTACTGGAGCTGTCTTCCTAACTTTTTGACTTCACTAGCCTGTAACGTGGTCATATTAGGACAGCATCACACATAGTTGTGTGTCAGAGTCACTGAAAATACTACAGATGTGTGATTGGGTCCTAATATGGACACAATACACACCGTGGACAAATTATGGCGTCCTCATATGGACACCATACAGACCATGAACGCATGATTCTGTCCTAATATGGACACCATACACACCATGAACACATTATTCTGTCCTAATATGGACACCATACACACCATGAACACATGATTCTGTCCTAATATGGACACCGTATTGCCGCTGTGAGTCTCAGATCACCTCTCTAACTGATCCATTACAGCTGAGGGTCTCTACTCTCCACTTTGCTCTTTTCCTGGGGACATACTTATAATGCCCAGAGCACAGCAGAGAAAAGCAGTCTGATCGATGCTAAGAGAAAGGAACAAGGGCCCACACCAATAGAACTACAATTTAAAAGATTCAAGGCTACAGTCTAGTGGTGAATACTGCATAATCAACCTATCCTTTTACTTTACATAAGAGAGAGAGACAAAGAGATATAGATAGATGCCTATTCACGACATGGTGTGGGCAAAGGTGGTTGAATTCACACAAAGTAATGATTCACCTGGCCTGGGCACTTTCTCAGCCTCTCTATGTGTCTCATCCTCTCTGTGGTGAGCCATCATTCCAAGGCACATCAGCAAGCGGGCTATCAGACAGCCTATAGGGAGGAGGTCATAGACCTGGTCGTCCAGAGTGGTGATGCTAGACGGGTGGGCAGTTGTGGGCAGCGATCAGTTGAAGAGCATGCATTTAGTTTTACTTGCATTTAAGAGCAGTTGGAGGCCACGGAAGGAGAGTTGTATGGCACTGAAGCTTGTCTGGAGGTTAGTTAACACAGTGTCCAAAGAAGGGCCAGAAGTATAGAGAATGGTGTCGTCTGCGTAGACGTGGATCAGCGAATCACCAGCAGCAAGAGCGATATCATTGATGTATACAGATAAAAGAGTCGGCCCGAGGATTGAACCCTGTGGCACCTCCATAGAGACTGCAAGAGGTCCGGACAACAGGCCCTCCGATTTGACACACTGAACTCTGTCTGAGAAGTAGTTGGTAAATCAGGCGAGGCAGTCATTGGAGAAACCAAGGCTGTTGAGTCTGCCGATAAGAATGTGGTGATTGACAGAGTCGAAAGCCTTGGCCAGGTCGATGAATACAGCTGCACAGTATTGTCTCTTGTCAATGGCGGTTATGATATTGTTTATAACCTTGAGCATGGCTGAGGTGCACCCATGACCAGCTCTGAAACCAGATTGCATAGCGGAGAAGGTACGGTGGGATTCTAAATGGTCGGTGATCTGTTTGTTAACTTGGCTTTCGAAGACCTTAGAAAGGCAGGGTAGGATAGATATAGGTCTGTAGCAGTTTGGGTATAGAGTGTCTCCCCCTTTGAAGAGGGGGATGACCGCGGCAGCTTTCCAATATTTGGGGATCTCAGACGATACGACAGAGAGGTTGAACAGGCTAGTAATAGGGGTTGCAACAATTTCGGCAGATAATTTTAGAATGAGAGGGTCCAGATTGTCTAGCCCGGCGTATTTGTAGGGGTCCAGATTTTGCAGCTCTTTCAGAACATCAGCTATCTGGATTTGGGTGAAGGAGAAATGGGGGAGGCTTGGGCAAGTTGCTGTGGGGGGTGCAGGGCTGTTGACCGGGGTAGGGGTAGCCAGGTGGAAAGCATGGCCAGCCGTAGAAAAATGCTTATTGAAATTCTCAATTATCGTGGATTTATCGGTGGTGACAGTGTTTCCTAGCCTCAGTGCAGTGGGCAGCTGGGAGGAGGTGCTCTTATTCTCCATGGACTTTACAGTGTCCCAGAACTTTTT
>QNTS01010174.1:19873-34624 GCA_003317085.1 Hucho hucho
CTTCCCGCCCTCCCCACTCCTCTCCCTCCTCCCGCCCCACCCTACTCTCCCTCCTCCCGCACTCCCCCGCATTCTTCCGCCCTCCCCCTCCTCCCACCCTCCTCTGACAAGGTACAAATAAACTGGAGTGACCTGATTGAGATGTAAAAGGCTGGGACCCATACGTTACAGTGATACAGTAACACCAGTAGTCTTTCTACTAACCCAACACATGGCTCTGGGACGAGGGGAAGGGTAGAACAACTGTACCCCCCCAGCCCCTACCTCTCTCCCCCTCGCCTCCATCTCTGTGTGCCGTCTGTTACCATGTCCAACCAATCAAAGGTGATGCCACGGACAACATTGTCCAACCACAACTTTTCACTGTAGGGACATTAGGGTACTTTATTGTGGTTTATCCAAATCCGGACTTACATCTCTGTGGGCCTACAGACAATTATATCAATATAGAGTAGTCCAACGTTCCTCTTAAGAAAGTTAAAAGCTTACAAGCCAACATACTGAAGGAAAAACCTTGAACATTTTGTGAGAAAATATCCAATACATGAACATGCCCTATTACAGCACTGTATGTACATCATCTATGAGCACAGGAAATAATAGCAACCAGCTCAATGGATAGAACTGGTTAGGCACCAGCACAAATACAACTAATGGGTTGTGTGGAGCGGGCATCATCTGAATTCCACGTCTAGTTGATGATAAGCTGCTGCTGCTGTAAGTGATCCACAGTGAACCAGAGAGCTGTAATAATAGCTGAGACAGATGGAGGCACCCAGACCCACGCAGACCAACGCATACCCAGACATACCCAGACAGACCCAGACAGACCCACGCAGACCCAGACAGACCCACGCAGACCCAGGCAGAGCCATGCAGAGCCAGGCAGACCACACGCAGATCCAGACATACCCACACAGACCCAGACAGACCCACGCAGACCCAGACAGAGCCACGCAGACCCAGACAGAGCCATGCAGAGCCAGGCAGACCCACGCAGACCCAGACAGAGCCATGCAGACCCAGGCAGAGCCATGCAGAGCCAGGCAGACCCACGCAGACCCAGGCAGAGCCATGCAGAGCCAGGCAGACCCATGCAGACCCAGACAGAGCCATGCAGACCCAGGCAGAGCCATGCAGACCCATGCAGACCCAGGCAGAGCCAGGCAGACCCAGGGGAGGTGAGCTGACTGCCCGGCCCGACGCTAGGCGCTAAGGGCTAACAACTGGACACAGCCACCGCAGACACACATGCACACACACACACATTTGCAGACAGACAGACATGCAGGCACTACCTATCAACCTATTAGCCAATCAGCCGCCAGTCTGCAACAATAATCCCACCGCTATCAGCCCTCTAATTGGATCAGCAGTACTAATGTGATTACAGCAGGCATATTTATTTACATAATAATTATTACTGCCATCCCACAGGAGCCAGGACAGAGAGATCTGGAGAGGAGGGAGGGCGGGAGAGACATGGGGATGGAGGAAAGGAAGGAGGGGGAAATGGAGGAAGGGAGGAGTCCAGTCCACAGCTAAAAAGGGATGCTGTGATGCTGTGGTGTAAGTTATTCTATTAGCGGATTAGTGTGAAGCTAGCAACAAGGTTAACTGGATGAGCTTGCGATTAGGAGCGAAAGACTAGATAGTGTGGAATGAGGTTATCGCTTAGCTTAGCATGCTGCCTGCTAGCCTAGGCCCTCTCCTTCATTAAACGTCTGTCCGGGGACAGAGTTTGGCGTCGCGCCAGTTTTTTCTCCTAACCTATTGATCTCAATGACTTGAGGTTGAACACAACAGTCTACTTCTCTCCACCCTTCTACAGTCCATACCTCTCTCCATTCCTCCCTGTACCAGAGTGAGCGAGAGAGAGAGAGAGAGAGAGAGAGAGAGAGAGAGAGAGAGAGAGAGAGAGAGAGAGAGAGAGAGAGAGAGAGATGTGTGTTCTCAGGGGACTCACTACGTTTACGTTGGGTACATTGAAGTTGTCCCAGGCCTGGATTTGGTTGCTGTTAAATGCTGCTTAATCATGGAGCTCCTAACTCAGGCCATTATATCAGCATTGAGCTGCAGCGTTACACACTGGACCGTCAGCCACAGGCCCGAACACACACACACACGCTGGACCAGAACAAATACCCTTTTGTTAATAACCCTCCATTAATCAGATCCATTACATTACAGCCACTGGACCAGAGAGTGGGGTGGGTGGGGATGTGTGTGTGTGGGTGTGCATGTGTGTGTGTGCGCGCGCGTGTGTATGTGTGTGTGTGTGTATGTGTGTGTCATCCATTACGGAAGCCACCGGACCAGAGGGCTTGAGTTCCCGTGTGGCACGCCGGCTTGATAAATACACCATGGTGAAAAACAAAACAATTTACCCACCTAGTCTAAACTATCTTTCGACCCATTGTGTGTGTATTGGTCTAGACATGGGCGGAACAGGAACCACGCGGCCTGCCTAAAGAGACCCAGAGGAGAGTTATGGGCTATAAAGCTGAAGGGCTGTAACTCAGTGATGGACCGACGGGTGTGTGCTGCTATCTCCCTCCCTGACATCACAAAGGCGCATCAGGGGCCAAACACTGTCCTAATGGGGATAATCAAATATCTGGTAACCGCAGTGTCCTGAATGACCACTTCCTTCTTTTGGACAAATAAAACATGGCAACTCCATTGTCCTGAATGACCACTGACTCCCTTTGTAAGTGCTTTACCACTACCTCAGTACTGTAGTGAACACAAAGTCTGACTGAATTTAGGAAACATCTCATTGTAAAAAGGCTTGTTTTAACTGTAAGTGAAAGCAACAACTAAGTGGAAATTAATGATGGGTAAGTGTTCAATGGTTCTGGGGAGACCTCATGGTTCTGGGGAGACCTCCTGGTTCTGGGGAGACCTCCTGGTTCTCTTTTCTTTTCCAACCTGCATGTTTTCTATGTTGTTTTTATTATTCCCTTCCACTACTTCACATTTCCTTCTACTCATTAGTTTGTTTGTTTATACCATCCTATCAATCTCTCTCCCTCCATTCCCCCCTCCTTCCCCCCATCTCTCTCCCTCCCTCCATCCTATCTGTCTCTCTCCAGTCTGTTAGTGACAGAGACAGGGCTCTTCATAACAGATAAAGCAGCTAATGTCATTAATTATAAACCAATATGTTACTGGGGGCCTCCTGGGGCTCCTGGTCCAACACTGGCATCTGGTCCAGTCTCCCAGGGTGGGAGAGGGGGAGGGAGAGGGGGAAAGAGGGATGGAGAAATAGAAGGAGAGGGGGATGGGGAGGAGAGAGGATAGGGAAATGGAATGAGAGAGGGAAGGGGAGAGGGAGAGCGGAATGGGAGAGAGAGGGAAGGGGGAGATAGGGAGAGAGGGATTGGAGAGAGAGAGGGAGAGAGGGAGAGAGGGATGGAAGAGAGGGATGGGGAGAGAGGGAGGGAGAGTGGAGGAGGAAGGAAGACTTTTTTCTGGGTCTGGGAGAGTGGTTGACAGCAGAGTGGTTGAAGTGACATGTGGTCCTATCAGTGGGAGGCAGGTGGTGATACAGTGTTTCTGGGTGGGTGTGGTATGGCTTACACCACTGACCAACTGTCAACAAACAACAGCACTACTGTCAACAAACAACAGCACTACTGTCAACAAACAACAACACTACTGTCAACAAACAATAGCACTACTGTCAACAAGAAGAGTAGAATAATAGATTTCATGAGTCAAAAACAAAAAACTATACTATACAGACACACACACATACAGACACACATACAGACAGACACACATATACAGACAGACACTCATATACAGACAGACACACATATACAGACAGACACACACACACACACACACACACGTACAGACAGACACACACACATATACAGACAGACACACACTACAGTAGTGTGTAGGACATGGATGTGACAGAGGAGGCAGGATGAGGATAGTGGTTGTAACAGGTGTGTCCCTCACGCTACGCTGCCTCCCAGCTCTCACAACGGAGGCCAATCAGTTGTGCTTCACGTCCACACAAAGGCATTGTGGGAGATAAATAAGGGAGTTGCATGTGTATCTGGCATTAATAGTAATTGTGTGTGTAAACTGTTTCACATCAACCTGGGTCTCACAGCTGCCCTGGAAATCACCACAGATTAGAGACTGGCAGCTGATCAGGGGGGAAGTGTGTGTGTGTGCCTGTGTGCTTCAGTGTGTATATGTGTAGGTGTACGTGTGTGTATACCTCTGCTTAATATGGCTTATCAGTACTGGTCAGTTCATTAAATTATATCATTGGTTGACAAATCCAGAGTACACATATAGAAGCCGACGTGAAGAGGGGAAGAGAATACCAGGTGCACAGAAGGCGAAGTCAGGAAATGGGAGGAGTACATTTGTTGGCTTGGGGAGTTTTCAATGACTTCTGTGTGCTGTGTACATTGCTCACTGGCTATTGGGGCACTGTGTGTGTGTCGTTTAGTTGTGCTGTTAAACTAGTGGTTAAATGCTGGATTGGGTTAATGATAGTGATAACTTCAATTAGCACTGACGTGTCAAGTGAGAGGTGTCAAAGCCCTTTAGCCCAACAATGGCAGGAGAGTCACACAGTCTACTCCAACCAAATGGAGAGGCCTTAGAAGCTGCCTCCCGCTGTTCAGAGGTAATTAAAATACAGTACCCTGTGTATGTTAAGAATGATAAGGCAAGAAAAGATCACAAAATGAAGCTCCTTATGGAAAATCAAGAGACACTTTTTGCTGACTATTATAAAAATGGGAACATCAACAACTTCATCTTCCACACAGATCATCCCCTGGCATGGCACAGTGCTATATTAGCACACTACCCCTCTGTTAAGAGGTGGGGTGTTAACGAGGGGTGGAAACTCAGGATACTAGACAACGAGGACTCTGAGTTAGCTAATATAAATCTCTATAAGTCTGGAACAGTATTGGTACAGGGCAACCCCAAACAGTTTCAGCTGGACTTTCACCTAATCAAAGAACTAGCTCAGCAGGAGAAGCTCCCTTGAGAAAGATACCCCCACCCCGAGAGGGTCAGACCAGATCTCTTCATCACAGACCTCTTCTCTGCTCCTTACATAACCCCACAGCAGAAAGTCAACCTCCCAGCACAGAGTACTACCCCCTCATTGAAATTAAGGATACATTTACCCAGCTGGAGGTAAGGCAGGTGGAGCTGGAACAGCAGGTGATTACACTCCAGTCAGCACAGACCCAGACAACAGTCCAGCACAACAACACCCCCTTAACCAGACCCGGAGAGCTGGAGGTGGAGAGAGACATATCTGCACTCTGGACTGTGGCAAGACAACTTCAACATGATAAGCAGGAGAAGAACAGAGCAATAGAGGAGAGGGTCAGACTGCTGGAGGAGAGGGTGAGGGAGATGGCGTGTGACAGAGAACAACCCACTAGAGAGGTGGCCACCCCCGCAGAGAAGCCAGCAGAACAGCCTACCTCAGCTCCCGACAAAAGTCTCGACACCACAGCAGAACAGTACACCCCAGACCCTGACCATAGCCTCGACATCACAGCAGGACAAACAAAAGAAGAACCCCAAGCCCAGGGGATCCCACCCCCTCTGAGCACGCTCCCTGACAGCCACCCTGATAGCCCTCCTTACAACCCCCCCACACCCACTGAGGACATACACAAGACACATATTGTACTGCTTATGGACTCAAATGGGAAATATATACAAGAAAATAAACTTTTTCTCAAACACAGTGTGTCTAAACTCTGGTGTCCAAACACCCAGCGCGCCCTAGACCTTCTGTCTGAGGACCAACTAGGTTCACCTAGCCACATAATAATACACACAGGCACAAACGACCTGAGAGCCCAGCAGGAAAGGGTGTGATAGAAAAAGCTTCTTCTACTTTCCCCAACGTACAAGTGGTTATCTCCACTCTGCTACCACGAAAATACTTCCACCCTGCTACCATACAGCGGGTAAACGCAAGTATTTCCCGTGACTGTGCCTCAAAACCAAATGTTTACCCGGCCCACCACTCCACCCTGGACTTGAACAGCCTCTATGACCAGGTCCACCTATACAAGGCAGCAGTGCCCACCTTCACCCGGACTCTAAAGGACATCGCTCTCAAACGCAGCCCCAACACTTCACACAGGAGCAACAGATCAATAGGCACCTCGCCCAGACCAGCGAGACACTCTCCCAGACCTGCGGGGTCCCGCCCCCTGGACCTACACATAGAGGACCCACGCCGAGAGGACCTACATCCAGACCACAACACCACCAGCCACATACACACCCCCACCACAACCAATCAACACCCCCCAAGTCAACCATGCCCACACCCCATTTAGGCCCTCTCAGATCAGAACTATGCCCCTCCTGCCCACCCCATGCACCCAACCCCCGCAAAGAGGGCCTCAACATGGAAGACACACATACACCCAGGCCGTGAGCGGGCAAAAAGGCCCAACCCCCACTCTTACACTAGCCCAAGCCAATGGCATGTACCAGATGCTCAGCAGGCTCTGATCACACTTACTGGCCTGAGGCCAAACCACACAACCAACAACATTGGAAACTTTATGGAACACAAAGCCTTCACTATCTCATCTTGGAATATCCAAGGCCTGAGGTCATCTGCCTTTGGCCCTCTAGGTTACAGAGAGCTGGTAGTCCCATCCACCAAACTACCAGGTGTGAAACAGGGAAGGGACTAATTTGGTATAGAGCTGATCTAACTCACTCCATTTAATTAATCAAAACAGGAACATTTTACATTTGGCTAGAAATTCAAAAGGAAATGATCTCAACAGAGAAAAATGTCCTCCTGTGTGCTACCTATATCCCCCCACTAGAATCCCCAAACTTTAATGAAGACAGCTTCTCCATCCTGGAGGGGGAAATCAATAATTTCCAGGCCCGGGGACATGTACTAGTCTGTGGCGACCTAAATGCCAGAACTGGACAAGAATCTGACACCCCCAGCACACAGGGGGACAAACACCTGCCTGGAGGTGACAGCATTCCCTCCCCCATATGCCCCCCTAGGCACAACTATGACAACATAACCAACAAAAACGGGTCACAACTCCTGCAGCTCTGTCACATGCTGGGTATGTACATAGTCAATGGTAGGCTTTGAGGGGACTCCTATGGTAGGTACACCTACAGCTCATCTCTTGGCAGTAGTACTGTAGACTACTTTACAACAAATTCAATCCCGTTTAGACAACTTTCTGGACAATAACATTCCACTGTAATAGTGAAGGTGTAAACTTGGCAGTAGAAAATCTTAACAGTATATTGGACCTCTCAGCTTCCCTATCAAATCTAAAAATCTCATATAGAAAACTGAACAACAACGACAAATGGTTTGATGAAGAATGCAAAAATCGAAGAAAGAAATTGAGAAACCTGTCCAACCAAAAACATAGAGACCCAGAAAACCTGAGTCTACGCCTTCACTATGGAGAATCATTAAAACAATACAGAAATGCACTACGGAAAAAGAAGGAACAGCACATCAGAAATCAGCTGAATGTAATTGAAGAATCCATAAACTCTAACCACTTCTGGGAAAATTGGAAAACACTAAACAAACAATAACACAAAGAATTATCTATCCAAAATGGAGATGTATGGGTAAACCACTTTTCCACTTTTTGGCTCTATAACAAAGAACAAACAGCAAAAACATATACATGATCAAATATACATCTTAGAATCAACTATTAAAGACTACCAGAACCCACTGGATTCTCCAATTACCTTGAATGAACTACAGGACAAAATAAAAAACCCTTCAACCCAAAAAGGCTTGTGGTGTTGATGGTATCCTCAATGAAATTATCAAAAATACAGACAACATATTCCAATTGGCTATACTAAAACTCTTTAACATCATCCTCAGCTCTGGCATCTTCCCCAACATGCTTAACACCCCGGCCATCCTACAATCTAAGCTTGATTCCCTAAACCTCACACAAATCATCATTGAACCTACTAGGTACAATCCCAAAGCCGTAAACACGGGCACCCTCATAGATGTCATCTTAACTAACTTGCCCTCCAAATACACCCCTGCTGTTTTCAACAAAGATCTCAGCGATCACGGTCTCATTGCCTTCATCCGTAATGGGTTTGCGGTCAAACGATCTCCCCTCATTACTGTTAAACGTTCCCTAAAACAATTCAGCAAGCAGGCCTTTCTAATCGACCTGGCCCGGGTATCCTGGAAGGATATTGACCTCATCCCGTCAGTAGAGGATGCCTGGTTGTTCTTTAAAAGTGCTTTCCTCACCATCTTAAATAAGCATGCCCCATTCAAGAAATGTAGAACCAGGAACAGATATAGCCCTTGGTTCTCTCCAGACCTGACTGCCCTTGACCAGCACAAAAACATCCAGTGGTGTTCTGCATTAGCATCGAACAGCCCCCGTGATATGCAACTTTTCAGGGAAGTCAGGAACCAATATACACTGGCAGTTAGGAAAGCCAAGGCTAGCTTTTTCAAGCAGAAATTTGCCTCCTGTAACACAAACTCCAAAAAGTTCTGGGACACTGTAAAGTCTATGGAGAATAAGAGCACCTCCTCCCAGCAGCCCACTGCACTGAGGATAGGAAACGCTGTCATCACCGATAAACCCACAATAATTGAGAACTTCAATAAGCATTTTTCTACGGCTGGCCATGCTTTCCACCTGGCTACCCCTACCCCGGTCAACAGCCCTGCACCCCCCTCAGTAACTCGCCAAAGCCTCCCCCATTTCTCCTTCTCCCAAATCCAGTTAGCTGATGTTCTGAAAGAGCTGCGAAATCTGGACCCCTACAAATCAGCCGGGCTAGACAATCTGGACTTTCTTTTTAAAATTATCTGACAAAATTGTTGCAACCCCTATTACATGCCTGTTCAACCTCTCATTTGTGACGTCTGAGATTCCCAAAGACTGGAAAGCAGCTGCGGTCATCCCCCTCTTCAAAGGGGGAGACACTCTTGACCCAAACTACTACAGACCTATATCTATCCTACCCTGCCTTTCTAAGGTCTTTGAAAGCCAAGTTAACAAACAAATTACCGACCATTTCGAATCCCACCGTACCTTCTCCGTTATGCAATCTGGTTTCAGGGCTGGTCATGGGTGCACCTCAGCCACGCTCAAGGTCCTAAATGACATCATAACCGCCATCGATAAGAGACATTACTGTGCAGCCGTTTTCATTGATCTGGCCAAGGCTTTCGACTCTGTCAATCACCACATCCTTATCGGCAGACTCGACAGCCTTGGTTTCTCAAATGATTGCCTCGCATGGTTCACCAACTACTTCTCCGATAGAGTTCAGTGTGTCAAATCAGAGGGCCTGTTGTCCGGGCCTCTGGCAGTCTCTATGGGGGTGCCACAGGGTTCAATTCTTGGGCCGACTCTCTTCTCTGTATACATCAATGATGTCGCTCTTGCTGCAGGTGAGTCTCTGATNTTTTTTCCTTTCTTATCGCCCAGTTTATATTCCGGTTGAAATATTATACAACATATACATTAAAGTGTTCCTAAGGATACATTAGCAATTATGTTTGATTGTTCTTGGACAAGTTTATAGGTATAAGTTGAACGAGTTCTCTTCACGTTTCAATGGACTCTATTTTCTCATTCTAACGCGCCAACCAAACGGCGATTTATGGATATAATACATGACTTTTTCTAACAAAAGAACCATGGATTGTCTTCGTTGGACACTTGGGAAGCCCTCAGCAGAAGTTCTTCAACAGGTAATTGATTTGTTTTCGCTGTGAAATGTGTTTTGTGTGAACCGTGATGGCTTATGAATTCATGGTAATGGAAAAATATTGAAGGTGCTACCCTCAAACAATCAAATGTAGTGCTTTCGCCGTAAAGCCTTTTTGAAATCTGACAACGCTGTGATATTGCCAAGAAACAGAGCTTTTGATGACTATGAAACACTTGTATATTGATGCATGTTTAATAATTCAACTTTTGGATTTTGAATTTGGCGCCTTGCATTTCACCTGGTAGTGTCAGGAGTGGGGCGCTAGCGCCCCAGCGCACCTTGCTGCTCCTTAAGAAGTTAACTACCCTCCAGACGAGCTTCAATGCCATACAACTCACCTTCCGTGGCCTACAACTGCTCTTAAACGCAAGTAAAACTAAATGCATGCTCTTCAACTGATCGCTGCCCGCACCTGTCCCCCTGTCCAGCAACTACAAATATCTAGGTATCTGGTTAGACTGTAAACTCTCCTTCCAGATTCACATCAAATATCTCCAATCTAAAATTAAATCTAGAATTGGCTTCCTATTTCGCAACAAAGCATCCTTCACTCATGCTGCCAAACATACCCTCGTAAAACTGACCATCCTACCGATCCTCGACTTCGGTGATGTCATTTACAAAATAGCCTCCAATACTCTACTCAAGAAATTGGATGCAGTCTGTCACAGTGCCATCCGTTTTGTTACCAAAGCCCCATATACCACCCACCACTGCGACCTGTACGCTCTCGTTGGCTGGCCCTCGCTTTACACTCGTCGCCATACCCACTGGCTCCAGGTCATCTACAAGTCCCTGCTAGGTAAAGTCCCGCCTTATCTCAGCTCGCTGGGCACCTTAGCAGCACCAACCCGTAGCACGCGCTCCAGCAGGTATATCTCACTGGTCACCCCCAAAGCCAATTCCTCCTTTGGCCGACTCTCCTTCCAGTTCTCTGCTGCCAATGACTGGAACGAACTACAAAAATCTCTGAAACTGGAGACACTTATCTCCCTCACCAGCTTTAAGCACCAGCTGTCAGAGCAGTTCACGGACCCCTGCACCTGTTTATAGCCCATCTGTAAATAGCCCAACCAACTACCTCATCTCCTACCGTATTTATTTATTTATCTTGTTCCTTTGCACCCCAGTTTTTCTACATTGCACATTCATCTACTGCACATCTACCATTCCAGTGTTTAAATGCTATATTGTAATTACTTTGCCACCATGGCCTATTTATTGCCTTACCTTCCTTATCCTACCTCATTTGCACTCTTTGTATATAGATTCGTTTTTTCTACTGTATTACTGACTGTATGTTTGTTTACTTCATGTGTAACTCTGTGTTGTTGTATGTGTCGAACTGCTTTGCTTTATCTTGGCCAGGTCGCAGTTGTAAATGAGAACTTGTTCTCAACTTGCCTACCTGGTTAAATAAAGGTGAAATAAAAAAAATAAAAAATAAAAAAATATTTGGAACCAATGACTGATCACCCCAATCCACAAAAGTGGAGACAAATTTGACCACAATAACTACCGGGGGATATGCGTCAACAGCAACCTTGGGAAAATTCTCTGCATTATCATTAACAGCAGACGCGTACATTTCCTCAGTGAAAACAATGTACTGAGCTTTGTCAAATTGGCTCAAATTGGCCTTTTAACAAATTATCGTACGACAGACCACGTGTTCACCCTGCACACCCTATTTGACAAAGACAAAGTCTTTTCATGCTTTGTTGATTTAAAAAAAGCCTTCGACTCAATTTGGCATGAGGGTCTGCTAAACAAATTGATGGAAAGTGGTGTTGGGGGAAAAACAAACAACATTATAAAATCCATGTACACAAACAACAAGTATGTGGTTAAAATAGGCAAAAAACACACACATTTCTTCCCACAGGGCCATGGGGTGAGACAGGGATGCAGCTAAAGCCCCACCCTCTTCAACATATATATCAACAAATTGGCGAGGGCACTAGAAAAGTCTGCAGCACCCAGCCTCACCCTACTAGAATCTGAAGTCAAATGTCTACTGTTTGCTGATGATCTAGTGCTTCTGTCACCAACCAAGGAGGGCCTACAGTAGCACCTAGATCTTCTGCACAGATTCTGCCAGGCCTGGGCCCTGACAGTAAATCTCAGTAAGACCAAAATAATGGTGTTCCAAAAAAGGTCCAGTCGCCAGGACGACAAATACAAATTTCATCTAGACACCATTGCCCTAGAGAACACAAAAAAAGATATACATACCTTGGCCTTAACATCACCGCCACAGGTAACTTCCACAAAGCTGTGAACGATCTGAGAGACAAGGCAAGAATGGCATTCTATTCCATCAAAAGGAACATAGAAATCGACATACCAATTAGGATCTGGCTAAAAATACTTGAATCAGTTATAGAACCCATTGCCCTTTATGGTTGTGAGGTCTAGGGTCCGCTCACCAACAAAGGAATTCACAAAATGTGTTAAACACCAAATTGAGACTCTGCATGCAGAATTCTGCAAAATATCCTCCGTGTACAACGGAGAACACCAAATAATGCATGCAGAGCAGAATTAGGCCGATACCCGCTAATTATCAAAATCCAGAAAAGAGTCGTTAAATTCTACAACCACCTAAAAGGAAGCGATTCCCAAACCTTCCATAACAAAGCCATCACCTACAGAGAGATGAACCTGGAGAAGAGTCCCCTAAGCAAGCTGGTCCTGGGGCTCTGTTCACAAACACAAACACACTCCACAGAACCCCAGGACAGCAACACAATTATACCCAACCAAATCATGAGAAAACAAAAAGATAATTACTTGACACATTGGAAAGAATTAACAAAAAAACAGAGCAAGCTAGAATGCTATTTGGCCCTAAACAGAGAGTACACAGTGGCAGAATACCTGAAACTGAGCTGCACTTCCTAACCTCCTGCCCAATGTATGACCATATTAGAGACACATATTTTCCTCAGATTACGTAGATCCACAAAGAATTCGAAAAAAAAAACCTGATTTTGATAAACTCCCATATCTACTGGGTGAAATACCACAGTGTGCCATCACAGCAGCAAGATATGTGACCTGTTGCCACAAGAAAAGGTCAACCAGTGAAGCACAAACACCATTGTAAATACAACCCACATTTATGCTTATTTATTTTCCCCTTTGTACTTTAACCATTTGTACATCGTTACAACACTGTATATATACATAATATGACATTTGTAATGTCTTTATTCTTTTGGAACTTCTGTGAGTGTAATGTTTACTGTTCATTTTTATTGTTTATTTCACTTTTGTATATTATCTACCTCACTTGCTTTGGCAATGTTAACATGTGTTTCCCATGCCAATAAAGCCCCTTGAATTGAATTGAGAGAGAGAGAGAGAGAGAGAGAGAGAGGGGAGAGAGAAAGAGCAGAGAGAGAGAGAGAGAGAGGAGCAGAGAGAGAGAAGGAGCAGAGAGAGAGAGAGAGGAGAGGAGAGAGAGAAGAAGCAGAGAGAGAGAGAATAAGCAGAGAGAGAGAGGAGAGGAGAGAGAGAAGAAGCAGAGAGAGATCAATGCTGAACAAGCACAAAGGAATGCAACATAATTTATTTGCCTATTGCTCAATAAATATCTGTGTTATTCATTTGTTATGGTGTGGATATAAATTGGAGCTATGGTAACAGTCCATTCTACTCTGGTTTCTTTGTATAGATATTTTTCAGAGAGAGACTAAGGACTAAAATATGTTTCCCATCCCAATAAAGCCCCTTGAATTGAATTGAATTGAATTGAATTGAGAGAGAGAGAGAGGAGAGAGAAAGAGCAGAGAGAGAGAGAAGGAGCAGAGAGAGAGAGAGAGAGGAGCAGAGAGAGAGGAGCAGAGAGAGAGAGAGAGAGAGAGAGAGAAGGAGCAGAGAGAGAGAGAGAGGAGAGAGAGAAGAAGCAGAAAGAGAAAGGAGCAGAGAGAGAAGGAGCAGAGAGAGAGAGAGAGAGGAGAGGAGAGAAAGAAGAAGCAGAGAGAGAGAGAAGAAGCAGACAGAGAGAGGAGCAGAGAGAGGAGAGGAGAGAGAAGAATCAGTGAGAGAGGAGCAGAGAGAGATCAATGCTGAACAAGCACAAAGGAATGCAACATAATTTATTTGCCTATTGCTGAATAAATATCTGTGTTATTAGTTTGCTATGGTGTGGACATAAATTGGAGCTATGGTAACAGTCCATTCTACTCTGGTTTCTTTGTATAGATATTTTTCAGAGAGAGACTAAGGACTACTGGGCTGAGAGAGACTGGGCCAAGCCGGTGTTGCCTCGCCTGACACAACCCAACACACTCTTGTTTACTTGGGTTAGCAGGCACTGATTACCTAAATGATGCAGAAGAACCTTGATAAGACCAGCCGAGAAGGAGGGGGGAGGAGGACAGAATGAGAGAATAAACGCGAAAAAATGACAGAGGGAGGGGGAAAGTGAGGTGAATCAAGCAATTCATCATTTGGACTTAAAAACGCACTCATTCTTGGGTCATGAATAATTTGCCAGCACAACACTAATTTTGCATTAGACTAACGATTCATTCGCAGCTCAGGAATATTCATACACTTGTGGGGATGTTCCGTGTTTTGTCCTCCATTTACTAATGCTTTTCTGGTGAGGTAGGCACAGGAAATATAGGTCAAATAGTGGTGCGCACGGCGCAATGGCGCTGATGAGGATGGCTCTCTGGCGCGGTGGCGTGGTCTCCAGGAGACCATACTAGGAGTCCCGGCTGCATTGGCTTGGCCCCGGAGACAGGGGAGCTTCCCGTCCCGCTGCTATTAATACAGCCAGTGCTGCTTTAATATTTAATTGCGCTGATGGACTGCATCTGTGCTGCTCCGTGATGCAAACATTATGATACGTACTAAGTGGCTTAATTGTAATTAGAGCTGAAAATTTAATTTAACCCAACAATGGCAGAATTTTCTGTTGTTGTTGCCTGCTGCTTCCCCCCCCCCCCCCCCCCC
>QNTS01010176.1:11697-22364 GCA_003317085.1 Hucho hucho
GTCTCTATGTCATGTAACATGCTGAGGGGTCTCTATGTCATGTAACATGCTGAGGGGTCTCTATGTCATGTAACATGCTGAGGGGTCTCTATGTCATGTAACAGGCTGAGGGGTCTCTTTGTCATGTAACATGCTGATGTGTCTCTATGTCATGTAACATGCTGAGGGGTCTCTATGTCATGTAACATACTGAGGGGTCTCTATGTCATGTAGCACCATCAGATAACATATGTTTTCCATCCCCACATAGGGGGCAACAGGAAAATCTTCTCACTATAGTGGTGAGCCACCCAGCCTCATGCAGCCTCAGTCTCTTCCCCAGGCCCCTCTCTCTTCCCCATGCCTCTCTCTCTTCCCCAGGCCTCTCTCTCTTCCCTAGGCCCCTCTCTCTCTTCCCCAGGCCTCTCTCTCTTCCCTAGGCCCCTCTCTCTCTTCCCCAGGCCCCTCTCTCTCTTCCCCAGGCCCTCTCTCTCTTCCCCAGGCCCACTCTCTCTTCACCAGGCCCTCTCTCCCTGAACCCCAGCCCCACATGAAATCAAATTGTATATGTCACATGCGCCGAATACAACAGGTGTAGACCTTACAGTGAAATGCTTACTTACAAGCCCCTAACCAACAATGCAGTTTAAAAAATAATAATAAGAAGAAATAAAAGTAACAAGTAATTAAAGAGCAGCAGTAAAATAACAATAGCGAGACTATATACAGGGGGGTACCGGTACAGAGTCAATGTGCGGGGGCACCAGTTAGTCGAGGTAATTGAGGTAATATGTACATGTGGGTAGAGTTATTAAAGTGACTATGCATAGATAACAACAGAGAGTAGCAGCAGCGTAGAAGAGGGGGGGGGGCAATGCAAATAGTCTGGGTAGCCATTTGATTAGATGTTCAGGAGTCTTATGGCTTGGGGGTAGAAGCTGTTTAGAAGCCTCTTGAACCTGAACTTGGCGCTCCGCTACCGCTTGCCGTGCGGTAGCAGAGAGAACAGTCTATGACTTGGGTGGCTGGAGTCTTTGACAATTTTTAGGGCCTTCCCTGACACCGCCTGGTATAGAGGTCCTGGATGGCAGGAAGCTTGGCCCCAGTGATGTACTGGGCCGTACGCACTACCCTCTGTAGTGCCTTGCGGTCGGAGGCTGACTGTCTTGGTGTGCTTGGACCATGTTAGTTTGTTGGGGATGTGGACACCAAGGAACTTGAAGCTCTCAACCTGCTCCACTACAGCCCCGTCGATGAGAATGGGGGCGTGCTCGATCCTCCTTTTCCTGTAGCCCGCAATCGTTTCCTTTGTCTTGATCACGTTGAGGGAGAGGTTGTTGTCCTGGCACCACACGGTCAGGTCTCTGACCTCCCTATAGGCTGACTCATCGTTGTCGGTGATCAGGCCTACCACTGTTGTGTCATCGGGAAACTTAATGATGCTGTTGGAGTCGTGCCTGGCCGTGCAGTCATGAGTGAACAGGGAGTACAGGAGGGAACTGAGCACGCACCCCGTGGCGGATGTGTTGTTACCTACCCTTACCACCTGAGGGCGGCCTGTCAGGAAGTCTAGGATCCAGTTGCAGAGGGAGGTGTTTAGTCCCAGGGTCCTTAGCTTATTGATGAGCTTTGAGGGCACTATGGTGTTGAACGCTGAGCTGTAGTCAATGAATAGCATTCTCACATAGGTGTTCCTTTTGTCCAGGTGGGAAAGGGCAGTGTGGAGTGCAATAGAGATTGCATCATCTGTGGATCTGTTGGGGTGGTATGCAAATTGGAGTGTGTCTAAGGTTTCTGGGATAATGGTGTGATGTGAGCCATGACCAGCTTTTCAAAGCACTTCATGGCTACAGACATGAGTGCTACGAGTCAGCAGTCATTTAGGCAGGTTACCTTAGTGTTCTTGGGCACAGGGACTATGGTGGTCTGCTTAAATCATGTTGGTATTACATTCTCAGACAGCGAGATGTTGAAAATGTCAGTGAAGACACTTGCCCGTTGGTCAGCGCATGCTCGGAGTACACGTCCTGATAATCCGTCTGGCCCTGCGGCCTTGTGAATGTTGACCTGTTTAAAGGTCTTACTCACATCGGCTGCGGAGAGCGTGATCACACAGTCTTCCGGAACAGCTGGTGCTCTCATGCATGTTTCAGTGTTATTTGCCTCGAAGCAAGCATAGAAGTAGTTTAGCTCATTTGGTAGGCTTGTGTCACTGGGCGGTTCTTGGCTGTGCTTCCCTTTGTAGTCTATAATGGTTTGCATGCCCTGCCACATCTGACGAGCGTCGGAGCCGGTGTAGTACGATTCGATCTTAGTCCTTTATTGACGCTTTGCCTGTTTGATGGTTCGTGGGAGGGCATAGCAGGATTTCTTATAAGCTTCCGGGTTAGAGTCCCGCTCCTTGAAAGAGGCAGCTCTATCTAGCCTTTAGCTCAGTGCGGATGTTGCCTGTAATCCATCGCTTCTGGTTGGGGTATGTACGTACGGTCACTGTGGGGACGGCGTCATCGATGCACTTATTGATGAAGCCAATGACGGATGTGGTGTACTCCTCAATGCCATCGGAGGAATCCCGGAACATATTCCAGTCTGTGCTGCAAAACAGTCCTGTAGTTTAGCATCTGCGTCATCTGACCACTTTCTTATTGACTGAGTCACTGGGGCTTCCTGCTTTAATTTTAGCTTGTAAGCAGGAATCAGGAGGATAGAATTATGGTCAGATTTTCCAAATGGAGGGCGAGGGAGAGCTTTGTATGTGTCTCTTTGTGTGGAGTAAAGGTGGTCTAGAGTTTTTTTTTTCCTGTCTGGTTGCACATTTAAGAGATTCAAGTCTCTGTTTTGGGCCTCTCAACACTACTTTAACGTCACAAACTAGGTCCAGGAGAGATTACTGTGTAGTGTAAAGAGACAGATCTAGATTCAAATCTCTGTCTCTGTTCCCGCTACGAGAGATGAAGGAGAGTCTGAGTGGTGAAAGAGATTCCTGCTGTTCAATTCACATGACATCCTTTCCTTTTGTTGCTGTTGGCAAATGGAACATTCTAGGTCCGCCGCTCAAATTGACTGTAAATATCACTAGTCAGTAACTAACCTGGATCTACACTGAACAAAAAAATAAACGCAACATGCAACTGTTTCAAAGATGTTACTGAGTTACAGTTCATATAAGGAAATCAGTCCATTGAAATAAATTCATTAGGCCCTAAACTATGTATTTCACACGACTGTGGATTCAGATCACAGATACCTTAAAGAAAGGTGGCTCCGGGTATCATTTGCCTCATGCAGCGCGACACATCTAAACTATGAAACAACACATATGGAATCATGTAGTAATAAGTGGTGAGCTACAGCGATTGGTATTCTCACCAAAAGTCTGCATTCGGAAAGTGTTCAGACCCCTTCACTTGTTCCACATTTTCTTACGTTACAGCCTTATTCTAAAATGGATTAAATATATCAATCTACACACAATACCCCATAATGACATCACAATACCCCATAATGACATCACAATACCCCATAATGACATCACAATACCCCATAATGACAAAGCAAAAACAGGTTTTTAGAAAATGTTGCTAATTTGTAAAAATATAAAAAACGGAAATATCACATTTACATAAGTATTCAGACCCTTTTCTTAGTGCTTTGTTGAAGCACCTTTGGTGCCTTTTTTAATGAGGAGTGGCTTCCGTCTGGCCACTCTACCATAAAGGCCTGATTGGTGGAGTGCTGCAGAGATGGTTGTCCTTCTGGAAGGTTCTCCCATCTCCACAGAGGAACTTTGGAGCTCTGTCAGAGTGACCATCGGGTTCTTGGTCACATCTCTGCCCCCCCCCGATTGCTCAGTTTGGCCTGGCGGCCAGCTCTAGGAAGAGACTTGGTGGTTCCAAACTTCTACCATTTAAGTATGATGGAGGCCACTGTGTTCTTGGGGACCTTCAATGCTGCAGAAATGTTTTTGTACTCTTCCCCAGATCTGTGCCTCGACATAATTCTGTCTCGGAGCTCTACGGACAATTACTTCGACCTCATGGCTTGGATTTTGCTTTGACATGCACTGTCAACTGTGGGACTTTATATAGACAGGTGTGTGCCTTTCCAAGTCATGTCCAATCAATTGAATTTACCACAGGTGGACTCCAATCAAGTTGTAGAAACATCTCAAGGATGATCCATGGAAACAGGATGCACCTGAGCTCAATTTCAAGTCTCATAGCAAAAGGTCTGAATACTGATGTAAATAAGGGTTTAAATATGTGTCAGCCATGAGCTTTCTTCTCCCATAGATAGAAGACACTTCAAAACTGTATTCCTTATGATTTATTTTTTGACTGTGTTTTTTGCCATTTATGAATGTGTTATTCAATGCATTTCTAAGGACTATAGGTAGTAAAGGTCAAATTCAATATTTTATCTCTCTCTCTCCCGGTCTCTCTCGCTCTCTCTCTCTCGGTCTCTCTCTAATTTCGATTTAAGGAGCTTTATTGGCATGGGAAACATATGTTAACATTGCCAAAGCAAGTGAAATAGATAATAAACAAAAGTGAAATAAACAATAACAGTAAACATTACAATCACAAAAAGTTCCAAAAGAATAAAGACGTTTCAAATGTCATATGTGCAAATAGTTAAAGTACAAAAATTAATAAACATAAATATGAGTTGTATTTACAATTCTGTTTGTTCTTCACTGGTTGCCCTTTTCTTGTGGAAACAGGTCACAAATCTTGCTGTGATGGCACACTGTGGTATTTCACCCAGTAGATATGGGAGTTTATCAAAATTGGATTTGTTTTCATATTCTTTGTTTATTTAACTAGGCAACACGAGGTGACCGTTTTGGAGAGCCTGGCGTGCCCAAAGTAAAATGCCTCCCATTCAGGCCCAGAAAATAGGATATGCACATATTTGGTACCATTGGATAGGAAACACTCTGAATTTTGTAAAACTGTTAACCATTTGTCTGTGAGTAAAACAGAACGGATATGGCAGGCGAAACCCCGAGGAATTTCTGTCCTGGAAAAAGTGGTTTTCACAGAGTGCCTCATTTGGAACCCCTCCCTCATGAAAATGCCCATATAAGGGCATATGAATGCAGTACCGATCACTTCCTCTGGATGTCAACAGAAAGTGTTTTGATTCTGTTCAGATGCTTTAGAGCAGAGAAGAAGAGGGAATAAGGAAGTGCCTCTTTGGAAGTCTATAGGAGTGGACGCGCGCTCTCGGGAAGCGCGCACTGTGTTTTTTACCGTCTTTAGAGCTCAGTTTATATTCCGGTTGATTTATTATAGTAAATATACGTAAAAGTGTTCCTAAGGATACATTTAAAACTATGTTTGATTGTTCTTGGACAAGTTTATAGGTATANAGAAAGTGTTTTGATTCTGTTCAGATGCTTTAGAGCAGAGAAGAAGAGGGAATAAGGAAGTGCCTCTTTGGAAGTCTATAGGAGTGGACGCGCGCTCTCGGGAAGCGCGCACTGTGTTTTTTACCGTCTTTAGAGCTCAGTTTATATTCCGGTTGATTTATTATAGTAAATATACGTAAAAGTGTTCCTAAGGATACATTTAAAATGATGTTTGATTGTTCTTGGACAAGTTTATAGGTATAAGTTGAACGAGTTCTAGTCACGTTTCAATGGAGGAGGTGTGGACGCTGTAGTTTCTGATTATAACGCGCAAACCAAATGGAGATTTATGGATAAAATACATGACTTTTTCTAACAAAAGAACCATGGATTGTCTTCGTTGGACACTTGGGAAGACCTCAGCAGAAGTTCTTCAACAGGTAATTGATTTGTTTTCGCTGTGAAATGTGTTATGTGTGTGCCAAGCTGGCTAATGAATTCATGGCTATGGGAAAAGTATGTGAGGTGATACCCTCAAACAATCAAATGTTGTGCTTTCGCCGTAAAGCCTTTTTGAAATCTGACAAAGCTGTGATATTGCCAAGAAACAGAGCTTTTGATGAGTATGGAACACTTGTATATTGGTGGATGTTTAATAATTCAACTTTTGGATTTTGAATTTGGCGCCTCACATTTCACCGGGTAGTGTCGGGAGTGGGGCGCTAGCGCCCCAGCAATCCCCAAGAGGCTACGAACAAATTCTTATTTACAATGACGGCCTAGGAACAGTGGGTTAACTGGGGTAGAACGACAGATTTTTACAGGGGTAGAACGACAGATTTTTACCTTGTCAGCTTTGGATTTGTTCCAGCAACCTTTCGGTTACTAGTCCAACGCTCTAACCACTAGGCTACCTGCCGCCCCAATGTATGGTCATACATTTGGCAGGAGGTTAGGGAAAGGGGGGATACTTAGTAATTGTACAACTGAATGCCTTCAGCTGAAATGTGTCTTCCGCATTTAACACAACCCCTCTGAATCCACGTCTTCAGCACCCGGGGAACAGGAAGTGCAGCTCAGTTTCCACCCCATTTTGTGGGCAGTGTGCACAAAGCCTGTCTTCTCTTGAGAGCCAGGTCTGCCTATGGCGACCTTTCTCAATAGCAATAGCAAGGCTATCACTCAGTCTGTACATAGTCAAAGCTTTCCTTAAGTTTGGGTCAGTCACAATGGTCAGGTATTCTGCCACTGTGTACTCTCTGTTTAGGGCCAAATATCATTCTCGTTTGCTCTGTTTTTTTGTAAATTCTTTCTAATGTGTAGAGTAATTATCTTTTTGTTTTCTCATGATTTGTTTGGGTCTAATTGTGTTGCTGTCCTGGGGCTCTGTGGGGTCTGTTTGTGTTTGTGAACAGAGACCCAGGACCAGCTTGCTTAGGGAACCCTTCTCCAGGTTCAACTCTCTGTAGGTGAGGCCTTTGTTATGGAAGGTTTGGGAATCGCTTTCTTTTAGGTGGTTGTAGAATTTAACGTCTCTTTTCTGGATTTTGATAATTAGCGGGTGTCGGCCTAATTCTACTCTGCATGCATTATTTGGTGTTTTACATTGTACACAGAGGATATTTTTGCAGAATTCTGCATGCAGTCTCTCAATTTGGTGTTTGTCACATTTTGTGAATTCTTGGTTGGTGAGCGAACCCCAGACCTGGCATAGAAGGCCCTTCTTGCCTTGTCTCTCAGATTGTTCAGAGCTTTGTGGAAGTTACCTGTGGCACTGATGTTTAGGCCGAGGTATGTATCGTTTTTTGTGTGCTTTATGGCAACGGTGTCTAGATTGAATTTGTATTTGTGGTCCTGGCAACTGGACCTTTTTTGGAACACTATTATTTTTGTCTTACTGAGATTTACTGTCAGGGCCCAGGTCTGTCAGAATCTGTGCAGAAGATCTAGGTGGTGCTGTAGGCCCTCCTTGGTTGGGGACAGAAGCACCAGATCATCAGAAAACAGTAGACATTTGACTTCAGATTCTGGTAGGGTGACGCCGGGTGCTGCAGACTGTTCTAGTGCCCTCGGCAATTCGTTGATGTACAGTTGAAGTCGGAGGTTTACATACACCTTAGCCAAATACATTTAAACTCAGTTTTTCACAATTCCTGACATTTAATCCTAATAAAAATTCCATGTCTTAGGTCAGTTAGGATCACCACTTTATTTTAAGAATGTGAAATGTCAGAATAATAGTAGAGAGAATTATTTATTTCAGCTTTTATTTCTTTCATCACATTCTCAGTGGGTCAGAAGTTTACATACACTCAATTAGTATTTGGTAGCGTTGCCTTTAAACTGTTTCACTTGGGTCAAACGTTTTAGGTAGCCTTCCACAAGCTTCCCACAATAAGTTGGGTGAATTTTGGGCCATTCCTCCTGACAGAGCTGGTGTAACTGAGCTTTTTCAGTTCTGCCCACAAATTTTCTATGGGATTGAGGTCAGGGCTTTGTGATGGCCACTCCAATACCTTGACTTTTGTTGTCCTTAAGCCATTTTGCCACAACGTTGTATGTATGCTTGGGGTCATTGTCCATTTGGAAGACCCATTTGCGACCAAGTTTTAACTTCCTGACTGATGTTTTGAGATGTTGCTTCAATATATCCACATAATTTTCATTCCTCATGATGCCATCTATTTTGTGAAGTGCACCAGACCCTCCTGCAGCAAAGCACCCCCACAACATGATGCTGCCACCCCCGTGCTTCATGGTTGGGATGGTGTTCTTCGACTTGCAAGCCTCCCCCTTTTTCCTCCAAACATAACGATGGTCATTATGGCCAAACAGGACGTTTCTCCAAAAAGTACGATCTTTGTCCCCATGTGCAGTTGCAAACCGTAGTCTGGCACTTCCTTGCTGAGCGGCCTTTCAGGTTATGTCGATATAGGACTCATTTTACTGTGGATGTAGATACGTTTGTACCTGTTTCCTCCAGCATCTTCACAAGGTCCTTTGCTGTTGTTCTGGGATTGATTTGCACTTTTCACACCAAATTGCATTCATCTCTAGCAGACAGAATGTGTCTCCTTCCTGAGCAGTATGATGACTGCGTCGTCCCATGGTGTTTATACTTGCGTACTATTGTTTGTACAGATGAACGTGGTACCTTCAGGCGTTTGGAAATTGCTCCCAAGGATGAACCAGATTTTCTGGGGTCTTGGCTGATTTCTTTTGATTTTCCCATGATGTCAAGCAAAGAGGCACTGAGTTTGAACGTAGGCCTTGAAATACATCCACAGGTACACCTCCAATTGACCCAAATTATGTCAATTATCCTTTCAGAAGCTTCTAAAGCCATGACATCATTTTCTGGATTTTTCCAAGCTGTTTAAAGGCACAGTCAACTTAATGTATGTAAACTTCTGACCCACTGGAATTGTGATACAGTGAATTATAAGTGAAATAATCTGTCTGTAAACAATTGTTAGAAATATTACTTGTGTCATGCACAAAGTAGATGTCCTAACCGACTTGCAAAAACTATAGTTTGTTAATTATCAAGAAATGTGTGGAGTGGTTGAAAAACCAGACCAGTTTTAATGACTCCAACCTTAGTGTATGTAAACTTCCGACTTCAACTGTATATGTTGAAGAGGGTGGGGTTTTAACTGCACACTTGTTGTTCGTGTACATGGATTTATAATGTTGTATGTTTTTCCCCCAACACCACTTTCCATCAATTTGTATAGCAGGCCCTCATGCCAAATTTAGTGAAAAGCGTTTTTGAAATCAACAAAGCATGAGAAGACTTTGCCTTTGTTTTGGTTTGTTTGTTTGTCAATTAGGTTGTGCAGGATGAATACGTGGTCTGTTGTACGGGTAATTTGGTAAAAAGACAATTTGACATTTGCTCAGCACATTGTTTTCACTGAGGAAATGTAGTAGTCTGCTATTGATAATGCAGTGGATTTTCCCAAGGTTGCTGTTGACGCATTTCCCACAGTAACTATTGGGGTCAAATTTGTCTCCACTTTTGTGGATTGGGGTGATCAGTCCTTGGTTCCAAATATTGGGGAAGATGCCAGAGCTAAGGATGATGTTTAAGTATAACCAATTGGAATTGGTTGTCTGTATATTTGATCATTTTCATTGAGGATACCATCAACACCACAGGTCTTTTTGGGTTGGAGGGTTTGTATTTTGTCCTGTAGTTCATTCAATGTAATTGGAGAATCCAGTGGGTTCTGGTCGTCTTTAATAGTTGATTCTAAGATTTGTATTTGATCATGTATATGTTTTTACTGTTTGTTCTTTGTTATAGAGCCAAAAAGATTGGAGAAGTGGTTAGGTCTAAGGCACGCTGGGTCTTTGGGAAAAAGTGTATTTTCTTATATATTTCCTGTTTGAGTCCATAAGGAGTACAATCTGTGGCTTGTGTATGTCCTCAGTGGGTGTGGGGGGGTTGTCAAGAGGGCTATCAGGGTGGATGACGGGGGGTGCTCAGAGGGGGTGGGATCCCTTGGGCTTGGGCTTCTTCATTTGTCTGTCCTGCTGTGATGTCGAGGCTATGGTCAGGGTCTGAGGTGGGCTGTTCTGCTGGCTTCTCTGCGGGGGTGGCCAACTCTCTAATGGGTTGTTCTCTGTCACACGTCATCGTTCTCACCTTCTCCTCTAGTGCTCTGTTCTTCTCCTGCTCCTGCTCTTTCTCCTGTTGATGTTGTCTCACGACAGTCCAGAGTTGCAGATATGTCTCTCTCCCCGTCCAGCTCTTCGGGTCTGGTTGAAGGGGTGTCGTTGAGCTGGACTATTGTTTTGTGCTGACTGGAGTGTGTTCACCTGCTGTTCCAGCTCCACCTGCCTTACCTCTAGCTGGGTGAATGTATCCTTCATTTCAATGAGGGAGTAGTACTCTGTGCTGGGAGGTTGACTTTCCTCTTGGGGTTGCTCGTCTGTGGGGTTGTATAATGAAGATGTCTGGTCTGACACACTTGGGGTGGGAGTATCTTTCTCAAGAGAGATCTGGGTTGCCCAGTACCATTACTGTTCCAGACTTGAACAGGTTGACAATGGTTGACTCAGAGTCCTCGTTGTCTAATATCCTGAGTTTCCATTCATCGTTAACACCCCGCCTCTTAACAGAGGGGTAGTGTATTAATGTAGCACTGTGCCATGCCAGGGGATGGTCTGGTTAATATAGCACTGTGTCATGCCAGGGGATGGTCTGGTTAATATAGCACTGTGCCATGCCAGGGGATGGTCTGGTTAATATAGCACTGTGCCAGGGGATGGTCTGGTTAATATAGCACTGTGTCATGCCAGGGGATGGTCTGGTTAATATAGCACTGTG
>QNTS01010180.1:2121-16297 GCA_003317085.1 Hucho hucho
ACACACACACACACACACACACACACACACACACACACACACACACACACACACACACACACACACACACACACACACACACACACACACACACACACACACACACACACACACACACACACACACACACACACACACAGAGACACAAGCTGGGACAGGTCTCTAAACAGAGGGGAACGGATGTCCTTCACTCTAATTAGGAGATTAAACAATAGCAAGTAAAATAACAATTAGAAGACGCAAGCCAGAAGAAAAAAACGAAGACCAAAATGAGAATTGCGATTGATCTGCAGTCAATAGATCATTTTAAACAAAGTCATTGCTGGCTCGCAACTCAAAGTTCTTGTTGACCTTTTTTGACTACTGAAATCAATGATGCATATTGTCCAGCTAAATCTAATAAAACTCCTGGGCCTCTTGTAAACACCGTTTTCTATTAACATGCTAATACATTAGCCTTTGTTAGAAAGACTATGATGAAGACATCGGAGGAAAAAAATAAAAAAAATAGAATATAAATTGATTGGGAGGGAAGCGACACAAGGGGATTCAGAGAAGATTGTTTCTTTTTTGTCTCTGGTCAATGAGAGGCGGTGGGTGGAGATGTCCTTCACACACACACACAGTGTGTGACTGAGTTTATCACTGACAACATACTCTGTTTTTTTCGTTTTATTTAACCTTTATTTAACTTGGCAAGTCGGTTAAGAACAAATTCTTATTTACAATGACGGCCTACCAAAAGGCAAAAGGCCTCCTGCGGGGACGGGGGCTGGGCAATAATAATAAATAAAATAGGACACACATCATGACAAGAGAGACAACACAACACTACATAAAGAGAGACCTAAGACAACAACATAGCAAGGCAGCAACACATGACAACACAGCATGGTAGCAACACAACATGACAACAACATGGTAGCAACACAACATGGCAGCAGTTTATCACACCTGTGTATGCAGCTTTTTTACTGGGCCCTTTTAACACTTGTGCCTCTACTACATTATAACACATCTAAACCAGTGGGTTGGACACACAACCCTTAAAATGGTCACTTTTGTCACATTTTCTACTTAGATCAGCATCCCAATAAACATGGTTTTACTAAATGTTGGTGTGTGGGTAACTGTCTCCTTCCTTCTCTGAGCCTCTCAGCAGTTGGTGGCCGGTGATTCACTCTATTGATATTACCAGGTTTATTACACCTAAATACACAATGATATTACACCTAAATACACAATGATATGAGAAGGTTGAGAATTATGAATACATCTCAAAGATGAGAGTAGCAGTGTCTACACTCTACATTCAACAGAATGGACTTAATAGAGTGGTCTTGCAGAAAGTACTTGTGCAGCAACTAAAATTGTGCAGTTAAAAAAAAATGATAAGAAAAAAATGAATTTAAACAAAACCAAAACATTCGCAAAAGGCCCTATTTCTTTCATTTGAGGGTAGAATATATGATCATTTGAATGAGTCTGCCTGTATGCTAACTGTATAATAGCGGTATCTAGGTGCCACGATACACATAACACCCAGACCTTCTCAGACTTTCTTTCTACACACCAACGCCTGGCCAAGAGGAACAGTGACGCATTACACTGGGAAGAAAAACTCATAAATGTTCCCACTCACAAACAAAATTGTGTAGTTACGTAATTGTTTTTATAAAAAAGAATATAAACAAAACCAAAACATTAGCACAGGCCCTATTTGTTTCATTTGAGGACAAAATATCATATAATTTGAATGAAATACTTGGGCCTTTCAAGACCCCCCAGCATTTTACAACGAACCCTTTTTACAATAACCCCCCCTTCCTTCCTTTTTTTTATCAGATTTTGACACCCATTCTGCCTCCTGATCATATGACAGTATTTTGCAGGAGTAATGAAGCGGTATATTCTGCTGTGAAGCTTCTGTTCTCCTCTAAGTGCTGACATAACCTTTACCCTTTGGCCTTGTGAACTCAGGTGCTCGGTCAGACCCAGATGGCTGCATCGGCAGCCCGTAACACGACCCTAACTAAAACCCTGGGCCCGGATGTCTTTATTGGTTTAGATTACAGTCCGTCATAAAACTTTTCATCAATTTCAAGGGTTTGAGCAAATGTCCAAACAGCTCACTGGTAATATGCCCTTTTTCAATAAAGCCTGTGATTTTGTGGGCTTATAAAAAATCTTTAACAATTTCACTTGGGGTGGAAAAGAGTGGCTAGATAGAATTGTAAAATATAAGGTTTCGATGCGATGCGATAAAAGTGCCAAAGCATCACTCAAATCCAAAAGCTTTGATTTATAGGTTGTGTGGTAGTAGCTGTTAAACTGGTCAAATGGGACATATGACGATATAGGCTGTGAGAGTGAGATCTGCTCTAGTGGAGAAGCCAACAGAAAAGTAAACTCTACAGAAGTTAAATTAGATATTTGTCACAGCTTAAAATGCTAATAATACATCTTAAGATGTTGACTTCTCTCCTGACTAGTTTAGAATATCTTCATGCGATTTTTCCAGTTGAAAATCAATGCCTCTGTTAAAGGGTATTATATTATGTTATATAAATATGATTGACTAATCAAACCTGTATTTTAAAAGCTAGACTAAATGTGATAATAATTTTGTCCATTCAATGCATAATAATATTGATAACATTAAGTTACATTTCAGTTCTGTAGGGCCTATCAGTAGAATTAGCCAGGATATTCAGTATTTCTACTCTGCCCAGTGTCACCACAAAGGGGTGGTGAAATGGAAATGGAACAGCACTGCAGTACTATTTATGGGGATTACATTGGGAAACCAGGGCACTAACTATTTGCTAAAACAGACACTGTGATATTTAACCTGACAGACATCTCGTGGTAGAAATTAATCTTCATGATAGAATATGTGTCCTATGAACAAAAGGAGAGACAGGGTTACATCTCCGTCACCTTGCTCTCTGATCTGTCCTGAGCAGCCTGGAGATAAAGACCTTTTTAGACTTTATACGTAACAAGTCACATAGACACCACAAAGAGAGAGAGAGAGAAATGAGGGAGGGAGAGGGACAGTGTGTGTGTGTGTGTGTGTGTGTGTGTGTGTGTTAGTGTGGAGAGAGCGAGAGAGAGCGAGAGAGAGAGAGGTACAAGTCAGACTTTGTATTGAGGGGACGGGGCTCCTCTCTTAATACATACCGCAGACAACGCCAAGAAAATGTATGGTAGTCAAGCTGGGAGCTAATGGAGATGTATGATGGCTCAGCGCTCTCCGCTGTGTTTGATAATCAACGACGCTCCAGACAGGATAGACTACCAAAGGCCAGAATATTCACACCGCTCACTTCAACTCGCGCCTCGCCTGGCGCCTAGTCTCACTATGCTCAGACCACTGGGGGCACATTTACAGGAGCAAACTTGAGAGGGTTATAAAAGGAATTCATATCCTCTAAGAATGACATAAGATAGAGGCAACGTAACACTCAGGGAGAAAGACAAAGACTTGAAAGACGAGAAGAAGTTTGGCTAAATGCGGAGCTGGGACTTCAGAGGAAAAACAACAGGTGTTGGATTTGAGTCATGTACTGTATATAATGCAGGGTAAATATATGTTGTCTTAAGTCATAAAATTGTGTTTTGGTTATTTTGAGAGATTCAAATGAGTCCTGTGTTATTTGTCAGAGATACTGTCTGTCTGGTGCCATGTCCTTTACATTACAATCAGTCAGGGTTCATCTCCAGAGTTCAGCTCTTGAACGCTTCCCAAATGTGCCTGGCAGTTAGGCTTTACCAAACAGTCATTTAGGGAGTGATACATAGCTGTTGTGATTTTTTATTTTTTTTACAAAACTCAACCCAGAGAAAATTATTTGTGAGAGCAGTGGGGATTGGATTTTGTATCAACAATCTGTTTGATTAAGAAGCAGTTGGAGGCAATATGCTGGAAAGAGCCATGTTTTCCTAAAATCTTCCACCTCTCCTTCCTTTCCTTTATTGTTTATGCATTCCATAGGCGAGGTGCAATTCCACACCATAACACTTTGTATTCCTAAATGCGAATTTCCAAATGTGTAATAGGTGAAGCCACGGCTTCAGAATATAGCAATACAATTTTAATGTATACTATCATTACATAATCAATATATCCATAGCATTTCAGCGGCTAACGTACCTTCACCATTTGTCTGAAATGTGCCCTTGTTGTGAAGCCCCGCCATATCTTCTGAATAATGGTGACACTTCTGTGTAGGTGACCGGGAGTAATGGTCATAAGAAAAAGTTTATCAAAAACATTTAAAAAATAATAGTTATGTCGTTGTGGGATATGCTTTTTATATGGACTTGCTGAAATCTACAATCTGCAGAAGAAATTGTGGGAAGAGAAATATTGAATAATATGTTTTTCGACTGAGTTGAAAGGTCACGATAAGAGCTAGTCCACACCCCCACACATAGTGCACAGCAACCTTTACTTAAGGTTTTTCTACTATGTCCAGCGATCATGGCTCCTCGAGCAGGCGGACATTTGTATTCATCGTCAAACATACTCTAAATGCAAGTCTACTGCAATTCCAGCCTCAACGACGCCATCAATTTTCAAAAGCCCATTTATATGCCCAGAAAATCAATGCTTATAGGGGGAATATGGTAACCTGGGAGATGCACTTAAGAAGCTGAAATTGTGGCTAATTAGCCACACATTGATCAATTAACTAAAGTAATCTGAATTAACTTGCAGTCTGTGAGTTTGTCTGCTGAACCTGCAAAATAGTGTTAGGGTCACAGTACGAGGCACAGAGTGGGATAGGCCTTTATTCCCTCAGCCAATTGCACAGCTCTCTTACCCCAAAGATGGGGTCATTTCATACTGTAAAGTGATCATTTAGTTTTGGGGTAATTCTGCTGTAGGTCTGCTTTTATTTGGAGTGTAGAACATGTGCAGTGTTTTTATACTACGAATTATGTGTAGTCATTCTTTGAAATGCATTATATTTTTATTTAAGGGATGAAATAAGGAGTTATGGTTAAGGGCCGCACCTGACGTCCCCTGAACCCGCTCTGGATTTGAATGTCTGCTCTGTTCTCTCTCTCAGTTCTCCTCAGCTGACCTACAGACACACACCGACATAGCAAGTGCTGAAATGTATGAAAACAAGCATGACTGGTTGAAACAAGTCAGCTGTTTGTTCATATGAACAGGTGACTGTTGTTGTTTTTAGCAAAGCTGCCCTGCTAGCTAGCTAGCTGAGTTACCGCTAGCTAATGTTAACTTCTTTGGGAGCAGCACACGAGGTGACCGTTTTGGAGAGCCTGGCGTGCCCAAAGTAAAATGCCTCCCATTCAGGCCCAGAAAATAGGATATGCACATATTTAGTACCATTGGATAGGAAACACTCTGAATTTTCTAAAGGTGTTAACATTTTGTCTGTGAGTATAACAGAACGGATATGGCAGGCGAAAACCTGAGGAATTTCTGTCCTGGAAAAAGTGGTTTTGACACATTGCCTCATTTAGAACCCCTCCCCTATGAAAATGCCCATATAAGGGCATATGAATGCAGTACCTATCGATTTCCTCTGGATGTCAATAGTCTCAAGAAAGTGTTCTGATTCTTTTTAGATGCATTAGATGGCAGAAGAAGAAGAATTAGGAAGTGGTCACACAGAATGTCAATAGAGGAAAAGGCGCGTTCACGGCTGGCGCGCTCTTTGGTTTTTTCCTTTCTTATCGCCCAGTTTATATTCCGGTTGAAATATTATACTATTTATACATAAAAGTGTTCCTAAGGATACATTTAAAATTATGTTTGATTGTTCTTGGACAAGTTTATAGGTATAAGTTGAATGAGTTCTCTTCACGTTTCAATGGACGATTGGAGGCTCTATTTTCTCATTATAACGCGCCAAACAAACGGAGATTTATGGATATAATACATTACTTTTTCTAACAAAAGAACCATCCATTGTCTTCGTTGGACACTTGGGAAGCCCTCAGCAGAAGTTCTTCAAAAGGTAAGTGATTTGTTTTCGCTGTGAAATGTGTTTTCTGTGAACCGTGAAGGCTTATGAATTCATGGTAATGGGAAAAATATGTTAGGTGCTACCCTCAAACAATCAAATGTGGTGCTTTCGCCGTAAAGCCTTTTTGAAATCTGACAACGCTGTGATATTGCCAAGAAGCAGAGCTTTTGATGACTATGAAACATTTGTATATTGATGCATGTTTAATAATTCAACTTTTGGATTTTGAATTTGGCGCCTTGCGCCCCACCGCTCCCTAAGAAGTTAACGTACCGGTATCTTTCTCAACTGTTCAAAACAGCTGTATCAGGGTCTGTTAGAAGTAGTTAAGCATCTTACAAAGTGTAGCCCACAAGGTAAATGACCTGTTTCTGGTGAAATATTCTTCTTTAAATCGTTCAATCACATTCTGTAACCTGACCAACCTAGCCACGCGGACCAAGGCACATGAGTTGACATGTTTCCTTGATGACGTGAAAGAGACAGCTGTTTCTGTTTTCATTCATGTGTCTCTTTTTGGTGGGAAAGTTATGGTATGGTGTGGGCTGTTTGGCTGTCGATTAAGCAGAGAAAATAAACACGTGTGCACCATTGACACGTGTTATTTGCAAGCGCACCCACTGACCAGAGCACCCACTGACCAGAGCACCCACTGACCAGAGCACCCACAGACCAGAGCACCCACTGACCAGAGCACCCACTGACCAGAGCACCCACTGACCAGAGCACCCACTGACCAGAGCACCCACTGACCAGAGCAGCCACTGACCAGAGCACCCACTGACCAGAGCACCCACTGACCAGAGCACCCACTGACCAGAGGACCCACTGATGGGAGCAGACACTGATGGGAGCAGCCACTGATGTGAGCAGACACTGACCAGAGCACCCAGTGATGGGAGCAGCCACTGATGGGAGCAGCCACTGATGGGAGCAGCCATTTGTATTGTCTTTGTATTGTATTGTTGTTGTTTTAATAATAATAGCATTTCTGGTCCCAGTCCGCCCCTGGGTAACATCATCAAACTGCAAAGGGGGAAATTAATTAACGAAATGTTCACATTGTGCAAGTCGGGCCAAGCCGCATCATCACACCTCACAGTTTTCAACGCTTTTATTGTTTTGTTTTGGCCTAAAACCCATTATAAGCTTTTCTAAATGTTTTTATTGTGCCTTTGCCATCACTGCAATACGTCTATTAGGCTACTAATGACTTATTCTGTGGACTACAGTCTGTCAGTGTTCCCTTTCTCTCCTCTGTCTCTCTACCTCTCTCTCCTCTCTCAATTCAATTCAATTTCAATTCAATTTCAATTTCAATTTAAGGGTTTTATTGGCATGGGAAACACATGTTCACATTGCCAAAGCAAGTGAGGTAGATAAAAAACAAAAGTGAAATAAACAATACACATTTACAGTCAACATTAGACTCAAAAGTTCCAAAAGATTAAAGAGATTTCAAATGTCATATTATGCGCAAATAGTTAAAGTAAAAAAAGGGAAAATAAATAAACGTAAATATGGGTTGTATTGTCAATGGTGTTTGTTCTTCACTGGTTGCCCTTTTCTTGTGGAAACAGGTCACAAATCTTGCTGCTGTGATGGCACACTGGTACATCACCCAACAAATTGGATTTGCTTTCAAATTAGGGAAATATGTGTCTCTAATATGGTCATACATTTGGCAGGAGGTTAGGAAGTGCAGCTCAGTTTCCACCTCCTTTTGAGGGCAGTGTGCATAGCCTCTTCTCTTGAGAGCCAGGTCTGCCTTTGGCGGCCTTTCTCAATAGCAAGGCTATGCTCACTGAGTCTGTACATAGTCAAAGATTTCCTTAATTTTGGATAGGTTTCTCAATTTCTTTCTTAGTTTTTTGCATTCTTCATCAAACCATTTGTCATGGTTGTTAATTTTCTTAGGTTTTCTGCTTGACATTTTTAGATTTGACATGGAAGGTGAGAGATCAAATATACTGTTTAGGTTTTCTACTGCCAAGTTTACACCTTCACTACTACAGTGAAACCTTGTCCAGGAAATTGTCTAGACGGGATTGAATTTGTTGATGCATTATCTCTCTCTCTCTCTCTCTCTCTCTCTCTCTCTCTCTCTCTCTCTTTCTCCCTCTCTCTATTTCTCTCGGTCTCTCTCTCCCACTCTCCCTCTGCTCTCCCTCTCCCTCTCTCTGTCTCTTTAAATGCTAACAGATCCCAGGATGCAGATAGTCTGAGTGACGTTTGATCTGTAAGCGCTCGCCAACTCTCAGCCTGCTCCCTGCCCCGCATCACGGAGTTATCAGTTTATTATTTACCCCTTTCCATCCCTCCTTCCCCTCCCCTCTTTCCACCCGATCCACACGTAAAATATTCTGCCTTAGCAAAAGAGGCAAGGTGTCCATCCGGAAGCTCCCTCCATCCCTCCCTGTAATATAGATAATACAGGGCTCAGCAAGTGGACAGACCAATTTGCTGTCCCGCCACTGCGGCTGGTAGAGTTATGGGGAGAGGGGTGACCCCATGGCAGCCAGGCCCATCCATCGGGGGCTGCAGAGGGCTGGCCACCCTGGTAATTGCCCTGGAAGTGTTGTTTTGACAAGGCAGACGGGTGTAAGCCATCACTCCTGGCTCACGTTGATGAGGTGTCATCTGGAGAGTCTGTGGAGAGGCAGGCTGTTTACATGGCGCCAGGTGACCCACTTCTGCCCTGATTGAGACCGCCGGACTGTCTGTCTGCACACTCCGCACACACACGCACAAACAAGAAAAACGCAGACACACACACACATGCACACATGCACTGTCTCTCCACACACCACCTGTCCATAGACACTTATACACACCTCCCCGAACACAGCCGATGCAGGTACATGCCCAGTTCCACTCAGGCACACAGAGACAAAGTCCTTCTTTCTTTCTTTGTATTTGTATTTTTTTTTTCATGTTACGCTTATCAACTAACTAATATCAATGACATGTTTGTGCTGTAGGTCTGCATCAGACCTGTGTGTGTAACCCAGGGTCTTTCCTGAGTTAAGGCAGTTGAAATAGCCAGCTCAAGTCTAGGGCCACATTGTGCATATGGGGGATGTCAATGCTCCGGTCACCTCTCACAGCCAGGACACTCATCCTGAACCTCTTCCTCCTCCATTCCCATTGTCTCTAAATGAGAGACATATGGGCTGGGGCCAGAGCCACTCCTATTGATGTTACACACACACACACACACACACACACACACACACACACACACACACACACACACACACACACACACACACACACACACACACACACACACACACACACACACACACACACACACACACACACACACAGCTCCTGGTCTCCCCCACCAACCCACCCACTATCTGCTGAGTGTGGGTGTGTGCGTGTGGTGTGTGTGTGTGAGAGTGTGTGTGTGTGAGTGTGTGTGTGTGTGTGACAGTGTGTGTGTGTGTTCCATGGGCCATATGGGGTGTGGCGGACGGAGTGCTCTCTCCAGGACCAGACTACCTTTATTAAACATCTGCCTGCATCAAATTAATTCATGTGGCTACGCATCCCTCACATCCAAGGGATCACCTAATTGAAATCCATTATGACTTTTTTTTTATACGTCTAGTTTTCTATTCTTTCCCAATGCTTTTAGTGCAATTTAAATAAAAATATCTCTCTTTCTTTTCTTCTCTCTCTCTTTTCCTCTCTCTTCCTTCCCTCTCTTCCTCCCTCTCTCTCTCTCTNGTGGCTAGTGATACATTTGTTACATCCAATTCCTATGTTTAAAGTGGCTAGAGATTTAAGTCAGTATGTTGGCAGCAGCCACTCAATGTTAGTGATGGCTGTTTAACAGTCTGATGGCCTTGAGGTAGAAGCTGTTTTTCAGTCTCTCGGTCCCAGCTTTGATGCACCTGTACTGACCTCGCCTTCTGGATGATAGCGGGGTGAACAGGCAGTGGCTCGGGTGGTTGTTGTCCTTGATGATCTTTTTGGCCTTTCTGTGACATCGGGTGGTGTAGGTGTCCTGGAGGGCAGGTAGTTTACCCCCGGTGATGCGCTGTGCAGTCCTCACTACCCTCTGGAGAGCCTTACGGTTGTGGGCGGAGCAGTTGCCGTACCAGGCGGTGATACAGCCCGACAGGATGCTCTCGATTGTGCATCTGTAAAAGTTTGTGAGTGATTTTGGTGACAAGCCGAATTTCTTCAGCCTCCTGAGGTTGAAGAGGCGCTGTTGCGCCTTCTTCACCACGCTGTCTGTGTGGGTGGACCAATTCAGTTTGTCCGTGATGTGTACGCCGAGGAACTTAAAACTTTCCACCTTCTCCACTACTGTCCCCTCGATGTGGATAGGGGGGTGCTCCCTCTCCTGTTTCCTGAAGTCCACGATCATCTCCTTTGTTTTGCTGACATTGAGTGAGAGGTTATTTTCCTGACACCACACTCCGAGGGCCCTCACCTCCTCTCTGTAGGCCGTCTCGTCGTTGTTGGTAATCAAGCCTACCACTGTAGTGTCGTCAGCAAACTTGATGATTGAGTTGGATGCGTGCTTGGCCACGCAGTCATGGGTAAACAGGGAGTACAGGAGAGGGCTGAGAACGCACCCTTGTGGGGCCCCAGTGTTGAGGATCAGCGGGGTGGAGATGTTGTTTCCTACCCTCACCACCTGGGACCGGCCCGTCAGGAAGTCCAGGACCCAGTTGCACAGGGCTGGGTCGAGACCCAGGGTCTCGAGCTTAATGACGAGCTTGGAGGGAACTATGGTGTTAAATGCTGAGCTGTAGTCGATGAACAGCATTCTTACATAAGTATTCCTCTTGTCCAGATGGGTTAGGGCAGTATGCAGTGTGATTGCGATTGCGTCGTCTGTGGACCTATTGGGACGGTAAGCAAATTGGAGTGGGTCCAGGGTGTCTGGTAGGATGGAGGTGATATGATCCTTGACTAATCTCTCAAAGCACTTCATGATGACGGAAGTGAGTGCTACGGGGCGATAGTCATTTAGCTCAGTCACCTTAGCTTTCTTGGGAACAGGAACAATGGTGGCCCTCTTGAAGCATGTGGGAACAGCAGACTGGGATAGGGACTGATTGAATATGTCCGTAAACACACCAGCCAGCTGGTCTGCGCATGCTCTGAGGACACGGCCAGGGATGCCATCTGGGCCGGCAGCCTTGCGAGGGTTAACACATTTAAATGTTTTTCTCACATTGGCTGCGGTGAAGGTGAGCCCGCAGGTTTTGGTAGCGGGCCGTGTCGGTGGCACTGTATTGTCCTCAAAGCGAGCAAAGAAGTTGTTTAGTTTGTCTGGGAGCAGGACGTCATGGTCCGCGACGGGGCTGGCTTTCTTTTTGTAGTCCGTGATTGACTGTAGACCCTGCCACATTCCTCTTGTGTCTGAGCCGTTGAATTGTGACTCTACTTTGTCTCTTTGTGAGTGTGTGTGTGTGTGTGACAGTGTGTGTGTGTGTTCCATGGGCCATATGGGGTGTGGCGGACGGAGTGCTCTCTCCAGGACCAGACTACCTTTATTAAACATCTGCCTGCATCAAATTAATTCATGTGGCTACGCATCCCTCACATCCAAGGGATCACCTAATTGAAATCCATTATGACTTTTTTTTTATACGTCTAGTTTTCTATTCTTTCCCAATGCTTTTAGTGCAATTTAAATAAAAATATCTCTCTTTCTTTTCTTCTCTCTCTCTTTTCCTCTCTCTTCCTTCCCTCTCTTCCTCCCTCTCTCTCTCTCTTCCTTCCTTCCTTCTCTCTCTCTCTCTCTCTCTCTCTCTCTCTCTCTCTCTCCACCTCTCTCTCTGCCTCTCTCTCTTACTCTCTCTCTCTTTCTCTCTCTCTCATCCCTCCCTTCCACTCACCTTAATATCCTACTAATACCGGCGGAGGAAAATATAAATTATATTTTTACTAGCTCACCTTTACCCGTGGAGTGAGGGGGGAGGGGGTAATGAATTGGGCATTGTGTAAAATAGTTTAATGTAGGGGTGTTTTATCATTATTTGTGGCAGTGCGTGCACACAAGGGTGATCTATTAAGATGGCCACCACCATGCAGGTCTGATGATGATACTCTGTGTGTGTGTGTCCTACTCAGAAGGACATTCGCTGCTTCCGGGTCCACAGACACAGTGGGAGATTCATCAATGCACACACACACACACACACACACACACAGCTCATGGTCTCCCCCACAAACCCACCCACTATCTGCTGAGTTTGTGTTTGTGTGTCTGTGTGTGTGTGTGTGAGTGTGTGTGTGAGAGTGTGCGTGTGTTTCTCCTTTCTTCTCTCTCCCTTGTTTCTCTTTTCTCTTCTCTTCTCTCTCCCCAGTCTCTCTTTTCTCCTCTCTTCCCTCTCCCCTCCCTCTCATTTCTCCACTCTTCTCTCTACGCTTCCTATTTTTCTCCTCTCTCTTCTCTCCCCTCCCTCCCTCTATTTTCTCTTATCTTCTCTCTCCCATGTCTCTCTTTTCTCTTCTCTCTCCCCGCCCTCTTTTTTCTCTTCTCTTCTCTCTTCTCTTCTCTCTACCCTCCCTCTCTTTTCTCCTCTCTTCTCTCTCCCCTCCCTCTCTTCTCTTTTTCATGGTTGTAGTAATATGAGCTCGGGGGACACTGCGTTTCATGTCATGAAGAAATGCTAAGTCGGCTTCTGATTGAGGTTTCCCTGAGCTGAGGAGCAGCGCCGTGACACTCATTCACTGTGTCACCATGTTTCTCACTGTATCAAACTAAACTGAGGAGGGCACAGGATGGGAGGAGAGAAGAGAGGAGAAGAGAGGAGGGCAGGGGACAGGATGAGAGGAGAGAAGAGAGGAGAAGAGAGGAGGGCAGGGGACGGGATGAGAGGAGAGGAGAGAAGAGAGAAGAGAGGAGGGCAGAGGACGGGATGGGAAGAGAGGAGGAGGAGAGAGGAGAAGAGAGTAGGACAGGGGACTGGATGAGAGGAGAGAAGAGAGGAGAAGTGAGGAGGTCAGGGGATAAGATGGGAGGAGAGGAGAGAGAAATGCATGGGTTCTGTCTGAGTCTCCCTCCAGTCTCCACTGACCCTCCTTCCCCTCCTTCATCCTCAGTCAGGTTGTTCAACATTGAAGTCAAAATTTGATGTCTATCCATGTCCTGTATACATTTGGAAATGCCTCAAAAACAGGCCACTAAGGGCAACAGTGAGTGCTATTGCCATCAAGTAGACTTTGGTTTTGCTAGGGCATTGTGGACGAGGTGGTGCGTTGGAGTAATCCCATGACTCTCAATCAGAAGGTTGTGTGTTGGTTCCCAGTTGTGGGCACTTGTTTTTACATTTGGTTTTATCCATATCCCAAACCTTAACCCTTACCTTAAACTAAACTTAACCCTTACCTTAAACTAAACTTAACCCTTACCTTAAACTAAACTTAACCCTTAACTTCTACATTTGATGTTTGGAGAAATGGAACGATACAGAGCAGCAGGCACAACAAAAACACTTCTGCAGTGAGACTGTGAGAGATTGTTGGAATCCTTCCATCCCTCCATTCCTCCCTCTTTCCATCACAGTCAGACTGGCTTCATGTGGCCAAAATAATACCCTGTGTAGTTAATGGAAAATAGATATTTGCGCAGCCTGATTCTGCAGCGGTCCAAAGAGAAAATGAATCATCTTATCCTTCTCTGATCATCGGCAGGCTTATAGCTGCCATCTGAGTCACCGCTGCCTGCCTTCCTTCCTTCCCACTATATCATTTTACGATTCAGAGATCAATTGTTCTTTTCATCTTTTATCTCTGTCTATTCCTTCCACTCTCTCATGCACTTTATTTCTCCCCCCTCTCTCTCTGCCCTTTTCCCTCTCTCTCTCTCTCTCTCTCTCTCAATTTCTCTCTCTCTCTGTAGACACAGGGTGTCTGTGTTAGACTAGTAAAAACCGTGGCCTGAACAAAGGCAACACCACAGACTCAGACAACAAAACACAAATAACAGTCCCCTGCCAGTCTACATGGCTACGGGGCTACACGTCTCCCTCTCTCCTCTTTTCCTCCTTCCCTTCATCCATCCATCCCCAGTGTAGCGGTGACTGTTGGCCTGTCAGACATGGCAGAACTCCATTTCTCTCTGCCAGAACTAATTGGGGGATCATGGCAGCGACAGTCATAGACCTGTGTGTTTGTGTGCGTGTGTACGTGTGCGTGTG
>QNTS01010185.1:11564-24237 GCA_003317085.1 Hucho hucho
GTGTGTGTGTGTGAGCAAGAGAGGAAAGGAGAGAGGAAATATTTTATCTGACGTTGTCACTGGTTGTATAAACCTCAGGGAAATGAGAGGCTATGTGACAAACTTGGTGGTCAGCAGCAGTACTACCCAGACCTGGGTTCAAATACTATTTGAAATTATTTCAAATACTTTATCTGTGCTTAATTGAGCTTTCCTTGCTAATAGAATAGTCCCAAAACTGTTAACCCGCCTGCCCATCTGTCGCTCCAGGCAGACTAGAGCTTATATAATAGTATTTGATCCTAGGTCAGATCCTGCTTAAACAACTGATGGTAATGTCACTGCAGTGCTAACTATACATGTAGCCTTCAACGTCAGTGCTAACTATACATGTAGCCTTCAACGTCAGTGCTAACTATACATGTAGCCTTCAACGTCAGTGCTAACTATACATGTAGCCTTCAACGTCAGTGCTAACTATACATGTAGCCTTCAACGTCAGTGCTAACTATACATGTAGCCTTCAACGTCAGTGCTAACTATACATGTAGCCTTCAACGTCAGTGCTAACTATACATGTAGCCTTCAACGTCAGTGCTAACTATACATGTAGCCTTCAACGTCAGTGCTAACTATACATGTAGCCTTCAACGTCAGTGCTAACTATACATGTAGCCTTCAATGTCAGAACTGAGTTATTTATACTTGATTGTATTTTTTGAGGATTAGGACTATCATTTAAAATGTTGACACAATGGTTTAGAATAAAACATAACTAGTTTAGTTGATGTTCACGTTGTTGGAAGTCCAGGCAGTATAAACAGAACTAGTTTAGTTGATGTTCACATTGTTGGAAGTCCAGGCAGTATAAACAGAACTTTTTTGTTACATTTACATTTTTCATCAGCAGCATCATTCAATGTTGTCATATTGACAGAACATATTTTATTTTTGATTGATTTTAGCTAATCAAACTCTTACTTGTTTTGTCTTTAGGTTGGTGTGTTGCCATGACCTTCATCAAGCCTCCTCCATTGGACCTCTGACTTTATCAGACAGGAATATAATTACATCTCTTTTACCCTGAACATTCCTCAAATTAAATGACTTCAGGGATGCTTAAAAGACCCGTACGAAAGCTCTGAAGACCCGTACGAAAGCTCTGAAGACCCATACGAATGCGACTAGGGAAGCAGCCAAAGGGAGAAACTTAAAAATGCAGAGGCTATCATTTCACATCATTGCTGTCATAATCAGCTATTTTCTCAATGGCTGCGTAGTTGTTCACAGCCAGACAGTCTGCAACAGACCAGCCAATCTGGAATGGCACCTACAACCACAGACTGCTCAGGTGAAATGGACGCTCATGGAAAACATCTGTAATAGTATGGTCCATTGTTGGGGTGATCAAAATAGGACAGAGACCCAAAAGTCAGATGTTCCGCCGACTTGGAACTTACCTCAGATTTGTCCTCTAGAGGTGCAGTTTGGCGTCAAGCTCTTTGTTTCTATTGATGCCACTCTGGATGTATATGGTATCAGGATCCTCAATGTGTCAAAGGAGGACTTTGAAAGTTGTTCCACTGCACCACAGTCACAAGACCAGTTTCTCTGTTCCGATGACGTTATGAATGCGACTAAGCAGGTCGAACCTAAGTGGCTTCTCCCGGGCCTTCATTATTTCATAGCTTCGCATGAGGGGAATTCACAGCTCTGCAAGCTGGGTCTTCGTCTCAACGTCTCTGTGAAGGAACAACAGTGTCAAAGCAGCCCACTTGTGCGACTCTGCTCCGGGAACGGCGTTTGTAGGACAAGCTTTTGGGAAGACGGAGCGTACCGCTGTCAGTGCCGCCAGCATTACTCCGGAAAATTCTGTGAGAAGTTTGATGCGTGTTTGGAAAACCCATGTGAGAACGAAGGAGTCTGTGTAAGCAATGGGACGACAGATCACATCTACGCGACGTATAAGTGTTTGTGCCCTCCACATTTTACAGGTGAGGAATACAACTGAGAATGATGACTCTGATATTACTACTACTGTTAGGTTTTTAAAGGGGCATTCTGCAATTCCAACAACAACAAATCCCCCCCCCCCGCGCGCCACTCATACATACATTTTTGGACTATATATATAGTGTATCAATCACAGATTGCTCTTTTTTAAGCTACTTTGTGAAAATGCTAATCTCTCTTTGAGGTGGATTTATTTAACCAATGTTTTGGCCAAACAGCCTTTATCAGGGTTTAATGCTTTACTTTGCACCCTGTACTCATCCACCAAATGCTAAACTCAATGGATTGTTGTACCTTCAATTACTATAAATGAGAAAATAAATTGCTCTCGTTAATTAAATCTGCCGTGACAGAATCCACCTACCTACCTGGAGGCTAAGGGTTGTGTCCCAAATGGCACCCTATTCCCTACATTGTGGGCTCAGGTCAAAAGTAGTGCACTATATTGAGAATACGGTGCAATTTGGAACACATCCCCTAATGTTACAACCCTGTTGCTTGGAGATACTTCCATATTATTTATCTATCATAATTACTAGTTCTCATCAAGCTTAATGCATTTCTTTCAAGATTATCCAGAGTCCGTCCCAAACGGCACCCTTTTCCCTTCATAATACACATAGGGCTCTGGTCAAAAGTAGTGCACTTCATTGGGAAAAGGGTGCTATTTGGTATGCAGATACCCCTATGGGCTATTTATGTGAACAATATTTTCTTCCAGGACTTTATTTTGCTTTAATCACCATAATTATTTCTGGAATGTGTTTCTGTACCACCTGAATGCATTCTTAATTACTTTACCTCCTCCTCTCTACCATTTTCATTTAGATTTGATTCCTTCTCTCACCATGTCTTTGTCAATAAACGATGGCTCTCAAATGTTGTTTAAACATTGGCCCTGAAGACAGGAGCCAACTTGTCATGTTTTTGACATCACAAGTCATCTGAATCATGTAATGAACACGGTTGTCATTAGAAATGCATTATGCAGTAACTAACTTCTTTGTGCGATGGGGCCACCATAAGTAAGTTTCGATGTAGACGTTCAAGCTGCAATGAGGTCTTCAGTTTAATTTCATTTCCATAATCTGCATAGTTAATTACTGTTGATAATTGTTGACCCTATGTTACTTCAATTCAAATAAAAAATTATAGATCCAATCTATACGAATAAAATACTATAGATCCAATCTATACGAATGTAGAATCTAGATACTTATCTAAACCATTTTGTTCATATAAAAATTATTCATAATTCATGCTTTATCTTTTCCCTCAGGGGCTAACTGCTCTGACGTGATTGGACGAGAGAACTGCGATAGAGTTTGTCATAATGGCACGTGTCTCCAAGTTTCATCTTTCTCCTTCAAATGTGTGTGTTACAGAGGACACCCAGGTAAGGAACCACGGTAATATTCTGTTCTACCAGGCCGGGATTCAAACCAACACAAAGGAACAGTCTGCTCTTCTATTCATCTGCATGGGTGACAATCCTTGCTACAGTGTTGGATTTAGAATCAATCACCAACATACAGTACAGGGGGTAGCCTACCTTAGGGAAGGGCAACAATGACATGTAGTCTTGTTTAGAACAGCCTGCTTCTACATCTGCATTGCTTGCTGTTTGGGGTTTTAGGCTGGGTTTCTGTATAACACTTTGTGACATCGGCTGATGTAAAAAGGGCTTTATAAATAAATGTGATTGATTGATCTGGTAAGGGCAACAATGACATGAACTCTTGTTTATGACACACTGATTGCGTCTATGGGCCATGATCCCTATGGGCCCTGGTCAAAAGTAGTGCACTACATAGGGAATAGGGTGTCATTTGTTCACGACACACGGCTGCTACCGCACCCTTTAGGTAGATCGTGAGCCTCATAATGAGCCTCATTTTCTCCAGTAACAGTACAGTTATGTTAATGGGTGTCTCTCACAAATGGATTACAAAAAGTTGTACCTACCAGCGCTTCCTAGTTCTTGCCCTGGATAATGGTCTCTAGGTATGTGTCCCAAATGGAACCCTATTCCCTTTATAGTGCACTACTGTTGACAAGTGGTGCCCTTGAATAGGGAATAGGGTGCCATTTGTGACGCAGACTAGACAAAGCAGGGGCCTTATGATGGACTTTCTGCTGTAACGAACTCCAGGTGGCCTTCTAACTTGATTCATGGTTTTGTTTTTGCGAGCAATTTGTCCAGGCAACATTGTGGAAATCTCATACCTGTATACCTTCCCTCCTGAGTCTGAGCTGTGCTGGGCTGCAGTCCTCGCTGCAGAGGCTTTCAGGCTGATTATTTGGGTGCTTGTATTCTCAAGGTTACACTTTTATTATTTCTATAGCTATCTCACTAAGCCAGTTATAGAAACATACTGTGGTTTTGATTTGTTGAAATAACAGCTCAGAGAAATACAGTAGCGGATAACTATTCTGAATGTCATAGGGGAGAACGGTGAGGAACATTACCAGACAGTGAAATGTCTTTCATTTCTGCAGAGTTGTACAATAATTGTGTCCCTGGTTGGAACATTATGCAAAGATCTACAGTGTTCTAGAAGTCAGTCAAACCTGTAGTTTGTTCAGATGCCATGGGATTGTGATGGTTTCCCTCTAATCATGAAGTTAGTCCGTAGTGGGCTCCTCAAACCCAGGCTTGGATTACTACTGGACTCTGGTCTGTAGACCACTTAGTACAGGTGTGCTATCTTCATTTGACTAGTGTCTCACAGCAGGAAAAAAATCCTGCAGCAACAGAACATTAATTATTATGTGGATTATAATGAATGCACATTTTTGTAGAGTTTGATTCAACGTTCGTTAGGGCAAATCAAGTCTGACTTTTTAAAGTTGAAATTACAAACCTTTGAAGCCTGGAATACACTACACGTTTGCATTTCCTGCTGGACAGGAACATTATCTGTGACCACAGAGTGATCAAATTAGGATAGCACACCTAAATGAAGCAGTGCATTGATACTACTTGGAATGCCCCATACAGTACGTAGACTATTAACAAGTACATCCGTTGTAGTCCCTATTCAGTTACATTCAGTGATGTAGTGGAGCGTAAAACACAGTTGAAAGTACAGTACCAGTCAAAAGTTTGGACACATCTACTCATTCCAGGGTTTTTCTGTATTTTTACTATTTTCTACAAAACTATGAAATAACACATATGGAATAATGTAGTAACCAGTAAAGTGTTTAACAAATCAAAATACACTACCATTCAAAAGTTTGGGATCATTTAGAAATGTCCTTGTTTTTGAAGAGAAAGCTTCTTTTTTTTCTCATTAAAATAACATACAATTGATCAGAAATAAAGTGTAGACATTGTTAATGTTGTAAATGACTATTGTAGCTGGACACGGCAGATTTTTTATGGAATATCTACATAGGCATACAGAGGCCCATTATCAGCAACCATCACTCCTGTGTTCCAATGGCACGTTGTTAGCTAATCCAAGTTTATCATTTTAAAAGGCAAATTGATCATTCGAAAACCCTTTTGCAATTATGTTAATACAGCTGAAAACTGTTGTTCCGATTGAAGAAGCAATAAAACTCCTTCTTTAGACTAGTTGAGTATCTGGAGCATCAGCTGGGCTTCTAGGCAGACTCTGGGCTTCTAAACAGACGCCTCACAAGTCCTCAACTGGCAGCTTCATTAAATATTACCCACAAAACACCAGTCTCAACGTCAACAGTAAAGAGGCGACTCCAGGATGCTGGGCTTCTAGGCAGAGTTGCGAAGAAAAAGCCATATCTCAGACTAGCCAGTAAAAATACAACATTAAGATGGGGAAAAGAACACAGACACTGAACAGTGGAAGATTGGAAGCAAGTGTTATGGACAGACAAATCTAAGTTTGAGGTGTTCAGATCACAAGGAAGAACATTCGTGAGACGCAGAAAAAATGAAAAGATGCTGGAGGAGTGCTTGATGCCATCTTTCAAGCATGGTGGAGGCAATGTGATGGTCTGGGGGTGCTTTGTTGGTGGTAAAGTGGGAGATTTGTACAGTAGTGTATATTTTAGATTTGAGATTCTTCAAAGTAGCCACCCTTTGCCTTGTTGACAGCTTTGCACACTCTTGGTATTCTCTCAACCAGCCTCATGAGGTAGTCACTTGGAATGCATTTCAATTAACAAGTGTGCCTTGTTAAAAGTTAATTTGTGGAATTTCTTTCCTTAATGCATTTGAGCCAATCAGTTGTATTGTGACATGGTTGGGGTGGTATACAGAAGACATCCCTATTTGGTAAAAGACCAAGTCCATATTACGGCAAGAACAGCTCAAATAAGAAAAGAGAAATGACAGTCCATCTTTACTTTAAGACATGAAGGTCAGTCAATCTGGAACATTTCAATAACTTTTAAAGTTTCTTTAAGTGTTGTTGCAAAAACCACCAAACGCTATGATGCAACTGACTCTCATGAGGCCCACCATAGGAAAGGAAGACCCAGAGTTACCTCTGCTGAAGAAAAGTTTATAAGAGTTACCAGCCTCAGAAATTGCAGCCCAAATAAATGCTTCACGGAGTTCAAGTAACAGACACATCTCAACATCAACTGTTCAGAGAAGACTGTGTAAATCAGGCCTTCAAGGTCGAATTGCTGCAAAGAAACCACTACTAAATGACACCAATAATAATAAAAGACTTGCTTGGGCCAAGAAACACGAGCAATGGACATTAGACCGGTGGAAATCTGTCCTTTGGTCTGATGAGTCCAAATTTGAGATTTTTGGTTCCAACCGCTGTGTCTTTGTGAGACACTGTCTGTGATTTACTTAGAATTCAAGGCACACTTAACCAGCATGGCTACCACAGCATTCTGCAGAGATAAGCCATCCCATTTGGTTTGCGCTTAGTGGGACTATCATTTGTTTTTCAACAGGACAATAATCCAACACACCTCCAGGCTGTGTAAAGGCTATTTGACCAAGAAGGAGAGGGATGGAGTGCTGCATCAGATGACTTGGCCTCCGCAATCACCCGACCCAATTGAGATGGTTTGGGATGAGTTGGACCGCAGAGTGAAGGAAAAGTAGCCAACAAGTGCTCAGCATATGTGGGAACTCCTTCAAGACTGTTGGAAAAGCATTCCTCATGAAGCTGGTTGAGAGAATGCCAAGAGTGTCCAAAGCTGTCATTAAGGCAAAGGGTGGCTACTTTGAAGAATCTCAAATATAAAATCAATTTAGATTTGTTTAACACTTTTTTGTTTACTACATGATTCCACATGTTATTTCATAGTTTTGATGTCTTCACTATTATTCTACAATGTAGAAAATAGTAAAAATAAAGAAAAACCCTTGAATGAGTAGGTGTGTCCAAACTTTTGACTGGTGCTGTTTTGGAAGCGTTACTTTTTCCACAGGGAACGGAGATCAGAGTTTACCTGTCTTTATCCACCTGGAACACAGTCTAATATGGTCTTTATCCACCTGGAACAAAGTCTAATACTATCTCCATCTTATCTACCTGGAACACGGTCTAATACTGTCTCTACCTCATCTACCTGGAACACAGTCTAATACTGTCTCTATCTCATTCACAAAGTAACAAAGTAATCCACTATATAGGGAATGGGGTGCCATTTGGGACGCAGCCCATGGCTGTTCCCTCATTAATCACCTGGAATCACCTGTCTCCCCTACTGCAGAACAGAGCCGGTCTGCCCTCGCAGGCCAGAGCCTATACTCACAGAATAATCAGGCCCAAACTCACGGGACGTTTCAAATGAGATTTCTCTTTTGATTCTCCGTCTCTCCTGCAGAGTTCTTCTATGGTATTTATCACCAGGTATTACCGCCTTATAGGGCAACATCCCATCTGGGATCATACGGCTTGTTTTCGCAATTCACTTAACCCCTTGTTTTAGTGGGTAGATTCAACTATGTGGGAGTGATTTGGTTGGGGACTGCGTTGTTAGGTTGTGGGTATATCTGAGTCCTTTTAGATAAATGTAAGACTGTACATAGTCTATATTTACAAGAGATTGAGTTAGTTAGCATTCCTGAGCACATTATTTAATATTAATTATTATCCTCTTACATAATGCATTGTTTTTAATGTATTCTATGGATTGTATTATTATTATTATTATTATTATTATTCCTTGACATAGACTAACCAGGTGAAAGCTATGATCCCTTATTGATGTCACCTGTTAATTCCACTTCAATCCGTGTAGATGAAAGGGAGGGGACAGGTTAACTTCACAGGGAGCGGTGGGTCGCTAGCGCCCCACTCCCGACACCACCAGGTAAAATGTAAAGCGCCAAATTCAAAATCCCAAAGTTGAATTATTAAACATCCACCAATATACAAGTGTTTCATACTCATCAAAAGCTCTGTTTCTTGGCAATATCACAGCGTTGTCAGATTTCAAAAAGGCTTTACGGCGAAAGCACTACATTTGATTGTTTGAGGGCAGCACCTCACATACTTTCTCATAGCCATGAATTCATTAGCCAGCGTGGCACACACATAACACATTTCACAGCGAAAACAAATCAATTACCTGTTGAAGAACTTCTGCTGAGGTCATCCTAAGTGTCCAACGAAGACAATCCATNACGTGTACTGCATTCATATGCCCTTATATGGTCATTTTCATGAGGGAGGGGTTCCCAAATGAGCAATGTGTCAAAATCACTTTTTCCAGGACAGAAATTCCTCGGGGTTTTGCCTGCCATATCCGTTCTGTTTCACTCACAGACAAATGGTTAACAGTTTTGGAAAATTCAGAGTGTTTCCTATCCAATGGTACTAAATATATGCATATCCTATTTTCTGGGCCTGAATGGGAGGCATTTTACTTTGGGCACACCAGGCTCTCCAAAACCGTCACCTCGGGAGCTGCTCCCTGAGAAGTTAAAGAAAGATTTTTAAGCTTTGAAACATGGATTGTGTATGTGTGCCATTCAGAGGGTGAATGGGCAAGACAAAAGACTTAAGTTCCCTTTGAACGGGGTATGATTGCAGGTGCCATGCTCACCGGTTTGTGTCAAGAACTGCAACGCTGCTGGGTTTTTCCCGTTCAAAAGTTTTTCCCGTGTGTATCAAGAATGGTCCACCACCCAAAAGAAACCCAGCCAACGTGACACAACTTTGGGAAGCATTGGAGTCAACATGGGCCAGTATCCCTGTGGAACGCTTTCGACACCTTGTAGAGTCCATGCCCCAACGAATTGAGGCCGTTCTGAGGGGGAGGGGACAACTAAATATTAGGAAAGTGTTCTTAATGTTTTATACACTTAGTGTACAACGTCTATCCTTTTTACATGGGATGTAAAGGTTCACAGGCAGTGTTCCCTCTAAGCTGTGCGCGCAGTAGCCACGAGAGTGCCGCTCAAAAGAAATATCAGCCCACGGAGAGAAGCACGAGGTTGAACTTCACTCAACGTTCTAGAGCAGTGGTCACCAACTGGTCGATCGCAATCCACTGGCCAATCTCAAAGCATTCCTAGTCGATCACCAAACATTTCTGTAAAAAACGCAACGATAAAGCCTTGTGTTCCTATTTAGTTTTATTCGTCTTGGGCAAAGAGATGCTGTTTTTATGAGAGTTCATGTTTACGTTCTTACTCATCACTGTCAACACTTTGTATTCAACACTTTTAGAAGCCATAAAATGCGCGTTCATCTTATGTCCACTCAGCGCTACAACAAGCAGTGCAGCAGTAATGAATGAGGAGGAAAGTGGATCTATAGGCTTGTGTTGTTATTATTAGCGGCTTGGGTCTTTTAATATCAAGGAATATTGATAGGTTCATAGGAGTAACAACACAAATTTGTGCATGAGGCAATGAAATAATACGGTGCGACTCGAGTTTCGCCATCAGCTGGAAGACTGTGTCCCTTTTTGGTCAGTGTCAGTGGAGGAAAGGGAGAGCGGAGGGATGTTGAGGCGGACCCTTAGCCTGCTGCTCTCTCCCTCAGCTGAGACTGACCATCAGATGCAGGCACCATCAGCCCAATAAAATAAAAAGCAAATTATTTAAATGTATGCTCACTCAGCTGTGCCTCACAAGTAATACAACAACAAATCTATTACCGGTATGATCATATAGCCTACCTCAAATGTTTTAATATAATTGAAAAGGGCTGATGGCCTGAACAGCAATGCATTGGCAGGGCAATTCAAGCAAAGCCAATAGCTCGATATAATGTATTGGGCCTGTAGGTTACTGCACAAACCTCATTGCTACACTGTTTGTAATTGGTATGTTTTTTTAAAGCCATTTTAATACAAAAAATCTGAGCCGTAGATCTCAGCTTGCATTTTGACTCAAATTGATCTTGACTCAGAAAAGGTTGGTGACCACTGTTCTAGAGTTTTCCCTGTTAACACTATCAACCTTGACCCTATACTGTGGCAATTCAAATCAGCGCAATATTAGCCACTTTCAATGCAACACACCGAAACAACAAAACTAACTATGCAAGACATTTTCTTTTGATCAGAACGCATCAGAGTAGGATTCTATTGCATTGACATGCAAGAATCAGCCCATACTCTACACAGACTGGTGCGTTGACATGCAGGACTCGGCCCGTACTCTACACAGACCATAACAAGTCATCTGCAGGAGGCCTATATGCAAGTAGACAATTGCCATATATGGATCTATGCCATTTACTTTGAACTGGACTGTGTTTACAGCATTAGCGGTCGTGAGTAGATGAGCTTGTTTTGAGATCAAAGCGAAAGCTGAATGTAGCCACGTGTGTACATTTTGTTCATATCCTTTTCTAGTTACTGAGTTATTAGTCCAGTTACAGCTCATTAGTAGTCAGAAATAGGTGAGTGATTGCTAGTTAGTTATTAGCCCAGTTATAGATCATTAGTAGTCAGCAACAGGGGAGTGAATGCTAGTTAGTTAGTTAGTTATTAGCCCAGTTATAGATCATTAGTAGTCAACAATAGGGGAGTGATTGCTTCCTACAAGAGCACAAAACGTGTACATTTCTAGACATCTTTGAAAAGCAAGTCTGGTAAAGAGCAAAGGGGCAGTGTTGTATTATGAGACAGGCTTGAATAATCGAAGTAGCCAATAGGGTAGCATAATTTGTCTGATTCTCTGTAATAATGGTATGGGAGTAATAATGCATTTTATTTTGTAAAGTGGTTTCTTGCGTCAAACAACACAACATTCTCAGTCACCTTGTCTGAAGGACAAGTGGATAAACGAGTTAATGTCAAGCCATGCATGTCTTTTTCAAAAGTCATGGAATGTAGGCCTACATTGAACACCACACATGGCTGCTATTGTAGGATGAGTGATAGAACAGCTATTTCCATGTTAAAATGTAATGGGATGCATTTTGTGGTAGACCACTCTCTGGTAGGCCTACATTATGATCAAATAGCCACAGTAACCTACTTGGCCTCTGTTAAAACTGTAATTTAAAGTGGGTACACCCTCAGTGTTCACAGTAAACACACGTTGGGAGTTGCACATGTTGATGAGGTAATATTATAAATACTACCCTATAGATACAGTGAGGGGAAAAAAGTATTTGATCCCCTGCTGATTTTGTACGTTTGCCCACTGACAAAGAAATGATCAGTCTATAATTTTAATGGTAGGTTTATTTGAACAGTGAGAGACAGAATAACAACAAAAAAATCCAGAAAAACACGTGAAAAATGTTATAAATTGATTTGCATTTTAATGAGGGAAATTTGTAATTGACCCCTCTGCAAAACATGACTTAGTACTTGGTGGCAAAACCCTTGTTGGCAATCACAGAGGTCAGACGATTCTTGTAGTTGGCCACCAGGTTTGCACACATCTCAGGAGGGATTTTGTCCCACTCCTCTTTGCAGATCTTCTCCAAGTCATTAAGGTTTCGAGGCTGACGTTTTGCAACTCGAACCTTCAGCTCCCCCCACAGATTTTCTATGGGATTAAGGTCTGGAGACTGGCTAGGCCACTCCAGGACCTTAATGTGCTTCTTCTTGAGCCACTCCTTTGTTGCCTTGGCTGTGTGTTTTGGGTCATTGTCATGCTGGAATACCCATCCACGACCCATTTTCAATGCCCTGGCTGAGGGAAGGAGGTTCTCACCCAAGATTTGACGGTACATGGCCCCGTCCATCGTCCCTTTGATGCGGTGAAGTTGTCCTGTCCCCTTAGCAGAAAAACACCCCCAAAGCATAATGTTTCCACCTCCATGTGTGACGGTGGGGATGGTGTTCTTGGGGTCATAGGCAGCATTCCTCCTCCTCCAAACACGGCGAGTTGAGTTGATGCCAAAGAGCTCCATTTTGGTCTCATCTGACCACAACACTTTCACCCAGTTGTCCTCTGAATCATTCAGATGTTCATTGGCAAACTTCAGACGGGCATGTATATGTGCTTTCTTGAGCAGGGGGACCTTGCGGGCGCTGCAGGATTTCAGTCCTTCACGGCGTAGTGTGTTACCAATTGTTTTCTTGGTGACTATGGTCCCAGCTGCCTTGAGATCATTGACAAGATCCTCCCGTGTAGTTCTGGGCTGATTCCTCACCGTTCTCATGATCATTGCAACTCCACGAGGTGAGATCTTGCATGGAGCCCCAGGCCGAGGGAGATTGACAGTTCTTTTGTGTTTCTTCCATTTGCGAATAATCGCACCAACTGTTGTCACCTTCTCACCAAGCTGCTTGGCGATGGTCTTGTAGC
>QNTS01010185.1:24291-34748 GCA_003317085.1 Hucho hucho
GTGTGTTTTGGGTCATTGTCATGCTGGAATACCCATCCACGACCCATTTTCAATGCCCTGGCTGAGGGAAGGAGGTTCTCACCCAAGATTTGACGGTACATGGCCCCGTCCATCGTCCCTTTGATGCGGTGAAGTTGTCCTGTCCCCTTAGCAGAAAAACACCCCCAAAGCATAATGTTTCCACCTCCATGTGTGACGGTGGGGATGGTGTTCTTGGGGTCATAGGCAGCATTCCTCCTCCTCCAAACACGGCGAGTTGAGTTGATGCCAAAGAGCTCCATTTTGGTCTCATCTGACCACAACACTTTCACCCAGTTTTCCTTTGATTCATTCAGATGTTCATTGGCAAACTTCAGACGGGCATGTATATGTTCTTTCTTGAGCAGGGGGACCTTGCGGGCGCTGCAGGATTTCAGTCCTTCACGGCGTAGTGTGTTACCAATTGTTTTCTTGGTGACAATGGTCCCAGCTGCCTTGAGATCATTGACAAGATCCTCCCGTGTAGTTCTGGGCTGATTCCTCGCCGTTCTCATGATCATTGCAACTCCACGAGGTGAGATCTTGCATGGAGCCCCAGGCCGAGGGAGATTGACAGTTCTTTTGTGTTTCTTCCATTTGCGAATAATCGCACCAACTGTTGTCACCTTCTCACCAAGCTGCTTGGCGATGGTCTTGTAGCTCATTCCAGCCTTGTGTAGGTCTACGATCTTGTCCCTGACATCCTTGGAGAGCTCTTTGGTCTTGGCCATGGTGGAGAGTTTGGAATCTGATTGCTTGATTGCTTCTGTGGACAGGTGTCTTTTATACAGGTAACAAGCTGAGATTCGGAGCACTCCCTTTTAAGAGTGTGCTCCTAATCTCAGCTCATTACCTGTATAAAAGACACCTTGGAGCCAGAAATCTTTCTGATTGAGAGGGGGTCAGATACTTATTTCCCTCATTAAAATGTAATTCAATTTATAACATTTTTTGTTTTTCTGGATTTCTTTGTTGTTATTCTGTCTCTCACTGTTCAAATAAACCTACCATTAAAATTATAGACGGATCATTTCTTTGTCAGTGGGCAAACATACAAAATCAGCAGGGGATCAAATACTTTTTTCCCCTCACTGTACCTGCTATGTTGAGGTATCATTATAAATACTACCCTATAGATAAATGTGAAAGTGACCAGCCTTACTGGTTTTGAACTTTTGTAAACTACATTATTCCCAAAGACTCTTGTTTCAGCCTTTGGTAGGCAACCCGCTATGCAAACTCAATTTACAATGGCTAGTGTAGCAAGCCTAAACAAGCCCAGAAGCTGTATGTATATACAGTAAGATTGATGTCCACTGATACCTGCACACAGGCTATGTCTGAGTCCCAAATGACACCCTATTCCCTATGCGGTGCACTACTTTTAACCAGGGCCCATAGGTAGTGCACTATGTATTGAATAGGGTGCCATTTGGGACACATCCTATGAGAAGCCTCTGGGAACAAGAGCACTAGAATACGCAGGGGAATTAGCATAGAGGAATATGCTACAAGAAGAATCACAGAGAAAGATAAATGAGTTAGCACCTACTGAAGAACACAAAAATGAAAAGCCTACACCAGGGAATACAATCAAATTGTATTCACCTTGAACCAGCAGTGTGTTCAGTCTAATTTTATCCCACGTGGAGAAGCCAATGTCACCACCGCGGCATTTGACATTAGAGGTGGATTACAGTATGTAATGTATGTGTCTTCAAGCCAAGATGCTCTTGTCCAAAACTTATAGCTCTGATCTGAGCTACTGTTATCAGCTTCCTTAATTCCATTTATTCTCCTTTATTCAATTAAGTTTGTTGTTTTGCATAATTTAAATATGATTTACAGAGGGGAGGAAAAGGATAATTCAAAACTAATCATAGGCATTCAATGTAATTATGATTCTTTATAAGGGTTAAATATGGCACGTCATTATAATTTATCTGATATACAGTAGGTAATATGTCACCCTAAGTGACATACAACTACACTGAACTAAAATATAAATGCAACATGTAAAGTGTTGGTCCCATGTTTCATGAGCTGAAATAAAAGATCCCAGAAATGTTCCATATGCACAAAAAGCTTATTTCTCTCAAATTTTGTACACAAATTTGTTTATATACCTCTTAGTGAGCATTTCTCCTTTGCCACGATAATCCATCTACCTGAAAGGTATGGCATATCAAGAAGCTGATTAAACAGCATGATCATTGCACAGGTGCACCTTGTGCTGGGGACAATAAAAGTCCACTAAAATGTGCAGTTTTGTCACACATGCCATAGATGTCTCACATTTTGAGGGAGCGTGCTATTGGCATGCTGACTGCAGGAATGTCCACCAGAACTGTTGCCAGAAAATGTTATGCTAATTTTTCTATCATAAGCTCTATCGTTTTTAGAGAATTTGGGAGTATGCCCCACCGGCCTCACAACTGCAGACCACGTGTAACTGCGCCAGCCCAGGAACTCCACATTCGGCTTTTTCACCTGCGGGATCGATCATCTGAGACCAACCACCCGGACAGCTGATGAAACTGTGGGTTTGAACAACTGAAGAATTTCTGCACAAACTGTCAGAAACCATCTCAGGGAAGCTCATCTGCATGCTCGTTGTCCTCACCAGGGTCTTGACCCGACTGCAGTTAGGCATCGTAACCGACTTCAGTGTGCAAATGCTCACCTTCGATTGCCACTGGCATGCTGGACCTGTTTCAACTATACCGGGCAGATGGCATTGTGTGAGCAAGCGGTTTGCTGATGTCAACGTTGTGACAGAGTGCCCCATGGTGGCAGTGGGGTTATGTATGGTATGGGCAGAAATAAGCTATGGACAATGAACACAATTGCATTTTATCGATATCAATTTGAATGCACAGAGATACCGTGAAGAGATCCTGAGGCCCATTGTCGTGCCATTCATCCTCCGCCACCATTTCATGTTTCAGCATGATAATGCACAACTCCATATCGCAAGGATCTGTACACCACAACTGGAAGCTGAAAATGTCCGTTCTTCCATGGCCTGCATACTCACCAGACATGTCACACATTGAGCAGATTTGGGATGCTTTGGATTAGCGATGTGACAAATGGACAATTTTGCTTAATGTTTAAACTGCCATTTTTTTTTGTCAATTTACAATGCAGAATAATGGTCATATTACGTATGTATGACCGCTAGGGACGGGTAATGAAGTTACATCTACTGTAACCCTTTACAGACAGAACACGGTTACAGTAACATGTTGATAGCAACTATTCAAAAAAGGGTGCCTCATCAGGTCTTTACCAGTTCGGTATGGTTTCCCTGACAACAATGAACTGATTGATGAGCTGCTGTGTTGATGTTTATGCTGTTTTTATGGTATGGTAGCTAGATGTGCTTTCTTTCTACTAAATGTCTTGGTAAGTCACGGTATTTAAAAGGAGAGAGTGGTCTGCGTGTAGGAGGCAGGCAAACAGGCTGCAAGCAACAGCTCAAGATTATTTGATTGACAGTTCTGGTTTCCTAGTGATGGACTTCAGAAGCGGCAGTCCTTTACAGACAAGTTAAATGTCTGTTCGTATCACCAGAGAAGGTTTTGTGTCGGCATTTAAAAAAAGAAAAAAAGTAGTGTAGCCTACCCTAACAGACAGACATGCCGTAGACGAGGAGCTTTCAAGGGGCCACGTTCCATTATGTCTGAAATCGATACAAGCTACCAGTAGTCTACTGTCATTTCATGAGGAAAAAATGAAGAGCAGGCTACCCTGGGCTCACAAAACTATCTCGATGACATTAGTGCCATGAATAGGCTAGGATATTCTACAGGCAACAGACCGAAGACTGAACACACACTGGCATCATTAGGAAGAGACGGAGCAGGCAGGCCAGTGTGAGGGAGAGAGAGACAGGCCAGTGTGAGGAAGAGAGAGACTGAGCAGCCAGGCCAGTGTGAGGGAGAGCGAGACGGAGCAGCCAGGCCAGAATGAGGGAGAGCGAGACGGAGCAGCCAGGCCAGAATGAGGGAGAGAGAGACGGAGCAGCCAGGCCAGTGTGGGAGAGAGCTGGAAAAAGCAGAAGCCTGCTCATATGTTTTGGTATCTGCATCTCACTATGTCATGTCTTGTCTTGCATGCCTTGCAAATTCACCAAGTAGCTTAATTTCCCTCATCCTCTGGTTTTATTTGAATTACACAACTTCCCCAGGCCTTTGTCACACAGAAAATAATGTTTTGTGATCACTGAACTGTGATTTTAATTAATATTTTTTTTTATTTAACCTTTATTTAACTAGGCAAGTTAATTAAGAACAAATTCTTATTTACACTGATGGCCTACTTAAGTGGGAAAGGGTTAGTTTTTTTTACTTTAAGGATCACAACTTCATTAAAACAGTTAAACGTTCACACCCCTACTCTGGATCGACATGTACAACATCGTGTTCCAGTTCCTGTCAATATCCAGCAACTTCGCACAGACATTGAAGAGGAGTGGGGCAACATTCTACAGGCCACAATCAACAGCCTGATCTACTCTATCCAAGGAGATGTGTCGCACTGCAAGAGGCAAATGATGGTCACACCAGATACTGACTGGTTTTCTGATCCACACCCCTACTTTTTTTTAAAGATACTGTATCTGTGACCAACAGATGCATATCTGTATTCCCAGTCATGTGAAATCCATAGATTAGGACCTAATTAATTTATTTCAATTGACTGATTTCCTTATATGAACTGTAACTCAGTAAAATCTTTGAAATTGTTGCTTGTTGCGTTTTATATATTTTTTTCAGTGTAAGAGGTTAGCTTACATGTTTTTATTCATAAGGATCCCCTTTATCCGACGCCAATGACGACAGCTAGTCTTACTGGGGTCCGACATATAACGAAAAGACATTTGAGACAAGACTACAATTAACATACATTTAACATACATTAAAATGTGTGTGTATCTATTAGTTACACATACAGTGGGGCAAAAAAGTATTTAGTCAGCCACCAATTGTGCAAGTTCTCTCACTTAAAAAGATGAGAGGCCTGTAATTTTCATCATAGGTACACTTCAACTATGACAGACAAAATGAGGAAAAGAAATCCAGAAAATCACATTGTAGGATTTGTAATGAATTTATTTGCAAATTATGGTGGAAAATAAGTATTTGGTCACATACAAACAAGCAAGATTTCTGGCTCTCACAGACCTGTAACTTCTTCTTTAAGAGGCTCCTCTGTCCTCCACTCGTTACCTGTATTAATGGCACCTGTTTGAACTTGTTATCAGTATAAAAGACACCTGTCCACAACCTCAAACAGTCACACTCCAAACTCCACTATGGCCAAGACCAAAGAGCTGTCAAAGGACACCAGAAACAAAATTGTAGACCTGCACCAGGTTGGGAAGACTGAATCTGCAATAGGTAAGCAGCTTGGTTTGAAGAAATCAACTGTGGGAGCAATTATTAGGAAATGGAAGACATACAAGACCACTGATAATCTTCCTCGATCTGGGGCTCCACGCAAGATCTCACCCCGTGGGGTCAAAATGATCACAAGAACGGTGAGCAAAAATCCCAGAACCACACGGGGGGACCTAGTGAATGACCTGCAGAGAGCTGGGACCAAAGTAACAAAGCCTACCATCAGTAACACACTACGCCGCCAGGGACTCAAATCCTGCAGTGCCAGACGTGTCCCCCTGCTTAAGCCAGTACATGTTCAGGCCCGTCTGAAGTTTGCTAGAGAGCATTTGGATGATCCAGATGAGGATTGGGAGAATGTCATATGGTCAGATGAAACCAAAATAGAACTTTTTGGTAAAAACTCAACTCGTCGTGTTTGGAGGACAAAGAATGCTGAGTTGCATCCAAAGAACACCATACCTACTGTGAAGCATGGGGGTGGAAACATCATGCTTTGGGGCTGTTNACGTGGCTGGGTCTTTCAGCATGACAATGATCCCAAACACACCGCCCGGGCAACGAAGGAGTGGCTTCGTAAGAAGCATTTCAAGGTCCTGGAGTGGCCTAGCCAGTCTCCAGATCTCAACCCCATAGAAAATCTTTGGAGGGAGTTGAAAGTCCGTGTTGCCCAGCGACAGCCCCAAAACATCACTGCTCTAGAGGAGATCTGCATGGAGGAATGGGCCAAAATACCAGCAACAGTGTGTGAAAACCTTGTGAAGACTTACAGAAAACGTTTGACCTCTGTCATTGCCAACAAAGGGTATATAACAAAGTATTGAGATAAACTTTTGTTATTGACCAAATATTTATTTTCCACCATAATTTGCAAATAAATAAATTAAAAATCCTACAATGTGATTTTCTGGATTTCTTTTTCTCATTTCGTCTGTCATAGTTGAAGTGTACCTATGATGATAATTACAGGCCTCTCTCATCTTTTTAAGTTGGAGAACTTGCACAATTGGTGGCTGACTAAATACTTTTTTGCCCCACTGTACATGTCAGTACATACACACAACAAGTAGGTCACAATGATGAGATGTCACCGTTTTGGCATATTGAAACGAGACCATGTTGAAATGACACCACTCCTACTAGGCAGACTGTTGTTGTTGTTCCAGTCAATTCTGGACCTTTCTTATATCTTCCTGTAGACAGTTTGACCAGTCATACTTCCTCTCCCAGTTAAAAGTCCATTGTGATATTAAAGATGGTGGTTAGTCTGCCAACTAATTTCCTTTTTCTCCACTGTAATAATGTATTAAGCAGCTTGGGGTGTTTGTTCTGCGTTCTCCCCTGGTAGTATGGGGATGATGATATGTGAACCACGGAAAAGAACAGAAACAGCGTGATACCTGTCATATCTTCAGTCTCAGGACAGGAAACATCAACCGAGATATCAAGAGCTGAACAATAGACAAACAGTGTTTGACAGAATCCTTATGGCAATAAGCAGTTGAATGAATGTATGCCCTGAGGGGATATATCTTTTCATGTCTATGTTTCATGTCTATGTTCATGTCTTATTCATGTTGTTATGTCCATCATACACTAGGAAGACATCAATGGTATAGGTACCTGGAGAATACTGGGATTTACTTAAAAAGGTCTATCTGCTAATTATAACAGAAAACAACAATAAAAACATTGAAAAGGAGGGGGGGGAGAAAAACATTGAAGAGAAAAAGAGAATACCAACCACACAGTTTGTGTTTCCAGCTCCTCTTCTCTGACTTTTTGTGCCAGAGAAAGTTGCGTCATTAGGAGGGTCAATTTGACACAACGAATATAGCCCAGTTTTATTATGAGTAAACATAGGAGGTATTGTGTGAGGTTTAGTGGTTTGGTTGCATGCTTGAAAATTCCTTCTCTTTTGTCTTTTATACTGAGATGAAAAGCCAACATCCTGGTTCTTCTCTTGGGTTGTGGGAATTGGTGTGGAGTTCAGATCCACTTGTGTGTTCCAAAATAGACGGAAGAAGCGCATAAGAGAGATGATACGGTATAGGGAGGCTGCGTCCCAAATAGCACCCTATTCCCTATATAGTGTCACATAGGGCCCTGGTCAAAAGTAGTGCACTATATAGGGAATAGGGTGCCATTTGGGATGACGCCACAGTGTAGTGTAGGGAGACTTTGCTCAAGGAACAAGTGAGTGAGTCCAGGAAAGCCAGTTGATTATTAATTAGAGTCATGGAGACAGAGAGAGAGAGAGAGCGCCCTGGAGCCTTGTATCCACATGAAGACAAACACATACATGGGATACTTCAGGATTGCCCATGTGTTTGAAAACACCATCATCAAACTCGATGAAACACTGAGTAATGGAAGGCGCTCTTTGTTTAAAGAGCGTGGGATTCACATGTAGGACTAGTAGGGGAAAATGTTATTAACTTGAACAGAAGTGTATGACCAGGTACTGAGGTACTGTTCACATCCCTGACCAGGTACTGAGGTACTGTTCACATCCCTGACCAGGTACTGAGGTACTGTTCACATCCTCATCCTGGTGGTATTGCTGTATTTCCTGTCTCTGTGGTTTAAACCATAGAAATATAATTCATTCTATTCATATGGTTTAAACTGTATGTTTCTGTGGGATGAAATGTTGAAATCAGAGTTGTTGAAGTGAGGAACAGGTAAAGTTTTTCCTCAACAAATTATCACAATCATTTGCTCTATTTGGAGCCATGCTCTCAATCGGACTGACTTGAACTAACAGTATCCGTGAAGTTCGTATGACTGTAACAAAGGCTATCGAGTTCAGCTATGGAGACCGCTCGGATTGTTTTCAGGTGTGCTGAGTTATCATGGGTTGTTGGACCGACACATCTCGGACATCTAGCAAAAGAGCTGTCACGTGTCAAATATTCATTGAAGTTCAATGCCTCTGGGAGTCTTATCCAATAACCAACTGTTCATTCTCATCCCTAGGTCCACCTTGTGGGACATCTTGTGATCCCAACCCATGTAGGAATGGCGGAGAGTGTGAGGAGAGCTCGGAGAGCGCCGATGGATATGCTTGTGCTTGTCTGGAGGGATTCACGGGCCTCCGCTGTGACACCACCGTTAACATCAATTGCCTTTCATACGAATGTCAGCGGGAAAAGGCGTGCTCCTTGGGGGAACATGTGAGAACTCTCTTTCTACGTCCCAAATGTCACTCTAAATAGTGTACTACTTTCGACCAGAGCTCATACAGTCTGGCCCAAAGAGGCCTTGTCAAAGGTATTGCACTACAGAGGGAATAAGATGCCATTATGGACACATCCCATTTCTCCTTCTTCGTTCTCCTCAGCCCTCCTCCTCTGCCTCTCAGAGCCTGATTTAAAAGGAAATGTCACATGAAAATGAATATCTTAGTCTTTGAAGCAGATCGAGTGTAATTTTGAAGGTTGGAACAACAATGAGTATTTCTGCCTTCAATGGGGGGTTAGCATGGCTCGGGGAAGGAAAGTGTGATGGTGGTGGCTCTGGTTATTTGTGGTGGCCATTTTTGATTAGACTGGAATTAACTATTGTATATTTTAAGAGGCAGATTGAAGTTGCACTTTATGAAAGGGGCTCTTTTGTTCTAGTTGGCCGCAGTCCGTTTTCAATTTCAGGCCTTTTATCCATGAAATGTTACGGTGATACAGGACAGGGGTTTTAATCATCAACTGCTGAGTGCTAATAGTTTCTCTATTATGCAAGAGGCGATGCATAGAGAGAAAAATATATTAAAATGGGCTAATTGTCTTTTTGTGACCTTCACTTGTGACTTCATTATGGAATTTGCCACAGATTTTACAATAACTGATTTTATAATGGGTTTCTCAACTCACTCGAGAATATTCCGTAAGGCATTTTTAACCAGTCATACACCTTAATGCGTGTTGCAGGATTACGCATTACAACCTTCATAACACATTCACAATAATGGGAGCCCAGTGTTGATAGCATAGCAGCAGTCGTATGTCAACCTGATCTGTTTGACATTGATTTTGCCTCAGTCTCATCTCTATAAGGGACTTCATCTGAATGAAAATGAACTCATCTTTCAACCTGAGAGCCTTGGCGACTCGAAGCAACTGTTAATATTATTGTCTTCTCTGATTAAGGATCTTCATTTTATCATCTCTGACTCTTGAGTCAGAGATATTATTATTGTCAAGATCATTCCTGATGAGATGTGATGAGAGCTGGAGTACGCTAGTCGAGCTAATGGCCTTAGCTGTCTCCATCTATTCTTAGTTTCTCTATGATGGATTGATTTATTTATTTCAGTCTCGAACACAAATTGTTGCCCAATGGGCTTATAAGACACTATTTCTTTATGTAGGTGTGCACAAAATACAAAACAAAATTACATTTAACAAATTAAATGCATAGTTAGAGTGGCGCAGTAGTCTAAGGCCCTGCATCGCAGTGGCGTCACTTCAGACCCGGGTTCAATCCTAGGTTGTCACAACTGGTCTTGACCGGGAGTCCCACAGGGTGGCGCACAATTGGCCCAGCGTCTCCTGGGTTAGGGAAGGTTTGGCCGGGGGGGCTTTACTTGGCTCATCGCGCGCTAGCGACTCCTTGTGGTGGGCCGGGCGCCTGCAGGCTGACGCTGGTCGTCAGTTGAACAGTATTTCCTCCGACACATTGGTGCAGTTGGCTTCCGGGTTAAGCGGGCGTTAAGAAGTGCGGTTTGGCGTGTCATGTTTCGGGGGACGCATGACTCGACCTTCGCCTCCCGAGCCTGATGGGGAGTTGCAGCAATGAGACAATATCAAAATTGAAGAGAAAAGGGAGTAAAAAAGAATATACAAAAAAAATGCATAGTTAGTAATCAACAGAAAGTACAGCTTTCACCTTGTCACATTAAACAAACAATACACTTCTTCTCTCTGTGTCACTGTAGCTGTCCTGTTTCACTCCCTAACATTGTGCTGTTACAGTTTTTTACTCACTTGTTCTGCTGGGGAGAGTGATCTGTCTCCACTAACACTGTCTTGTTCTGCT
>QNTS01010187.1:8608-25068 GCA_003317085.1 Hucho hucho
TAGACATTACCATTAGGAGTCAGTTAGAAAGGTAATCATGCAGTAGATATTACCATTAGGAGTCAGTTAGAAAGGTAATCATACAGTAGATATTACCATTAGGAGTCAGTTAGAAAGGTAATCATACAGTAGATATTACCATTAGGAGTCAGTTAGAAAGGTAATCATACAGTAGATATTACCATTAGGAGTCAGTTAGAAAGGTAATCATACAGTAGATATTACCATTATGAGTCAGTTAGAAAGGTAATCATACAGTAGATATTACCATTAGGAGTCAGTTAGAGAGGTAATCATACAGTAGATATTACCATTAGGAGTCAGTTAGAGAGGTAATCATACAGTAGATATTACCATTAGGAGTCAGTTAGAAAGGTAATCATACAGTAGGTATTACCAGTAGGAGTCAGTTAGAAAGGTATGTTTGTGGTGTGGGACAAGTTTGTTTTATTCACTGCTTTAGCACACTTCACCAACCCTGATGTCCTAGCCGTGTCTGAATCCTGGCTTTGGAAGGCCACCAAAAATTCTGAAATGTCCATCCCCAACTACTACAAGAGAGAACTGCCAAAGGGGGCGGAGTTGCAATCTACTGCAAAGATAGTCTGCAGAGTTCTGTCCTGCTATCCAGGTCTGTGCCCAAACAGTTCGAGCTTCTACTTTTAAAAATCCACCTTTCCAGAAACAAGTCTCTCACTGTTGCCGCATGTTATAGACCCCCCTCAGCCCCAAGCTGTGCCCTGGACACCATATGTGAATTGATTGCACCCAATTTATCTTCAGAGTTTGTGCTGTTAGGTGACCTAAACTGGGATATGCTTAACACCCCGGCCGTCCTACAATCTAAGCTAGATGCCCTCAATCTCACACAAATTATCAAGGAACCTACCAGGTACAACCCTAAATCCATAAACACATGCACCTTCAAAGACATCATCCTGACCAACCTGCCCTCTAAATACACCTCTGCTGTCTTCAACCAGGATCTCAGTGATCCCTACCTCATTGCCTGCTTCCATAATGGATCAGCGGTCAAATGACCACCCGTCATCACTGTCAAACACTCCCTAAACACTTCAGTGAGCAGGCCTTTCTAATCGACCTGGCCCGGGTATCCTGGAAGGATATTGATCCCGTCAGTAGAGGATTCCTGGTACATTCTTTAAAAATGCTTTCCTCACCATCTTAAACAAGCATGCCCCATTAAAAAAATGTTGAACTAAGAAAAGATATAGCCCTTGGTTCACTCCAGACTTGACTGCACATGACCAGCACAAATCATCCCGTGGCGTACTGCTTTAGCAGTTGCAATATGCAACTTTTCAAGGAAGTTAGGAACCAATATACACAGTCTGTTAGGAAAGCAAAGGCTAGATTTTTCAAACAGAAACGTGCATCCTGTAGCACAAATTCCAAAAGGTTTCTGGACACTGTAAAGTCCATGGAGAATAAGAGCACCTCCTCCCAGCTGCCCACTGCACTGAGGCTAGGAAACACTGTCACCACCGATAATCTACGATAATCGAAAATTTCAATAAGCATTTTTCTACGTCTGGCCATGCTTTCCACCTGGCTACCCCTACCCTGGCCAAAAGATCTGCACCCCCCGCATCAACCTGCCCAACATGAATGGTTGTTTTGTTAGATAAAATCCTTCTTTATATCCCAAAAAGTCAGTTAGTTGGCGCCATCGATTTCAGTAATCCACTCATTCAACATGCAGACAAAGGAGTCCAAAAAGCCACCGCTAAACTTTGTTCAAACAAGTCAAACAACGTTTCTATTTAATCCTCAGGTACCCTAAAATGTAAATAAACTATAACATCTCATACGGAAAGTAGTATGTTCAATAGGAAAGTAAAATTAGTAAGCGCGCGCCATCTTCCACGCACGCCGAAAGACTGGTATTGTTCAGGTGGTCTCTATACAAAAACTCTAATTCTTGCTCGTTTTTTGTGAAACAAGCCTGAAACAATGAACAAAGACTGTTGACATCTAGTGGAAGCCATATGAATTGCAATCTGGGAGCTGGAATTGCATAGGACCCATAGCTTTCCATTATAAGAGACCTATAAATTCAGGTTGGTTTTTCTTCGGATTTTCGCCTGCCATATCAATTCTGTTATAGTCTCAGTGTTTTCTATCCAATGCTACCAATTATATGCATATCCTGGCTTCTGGGTAGTTTACTTTGGGCACGTCAGTCAGGCAGAAATTGAGGAAACTGGACCCTAGCCTTAAGAAGTTTTATACAAACCTCCAAACGAGCTTCAATGCCATGGCCTCCTTCCATGGCTTCCAACTGCTCTTAAACATTAGTAAAACTAAATGCATGCTCTTCAACCGATTGCTGCCCGCACCCTCCCGCCCGACTAGCATCACTACTCTGGACGGTTCTGACTTAGAATATGTGGACAACTACAAATACCTAGGTGTCTGTTTAGACTGTAAACTCTCCTTCCAGACTCACATTAAGCATCTCCAATCCAAAATTAAATCAAGAATCGGCTTCCTAATTCACAACATCGCCTCCTTCACTCATGCTGTTAACCATACCCTCGTAAAACTGACTATCCTACTAATCCTTGACTTCGGCGATGTCATTTACAAAATAGCCTCCAACACTCTACTCAGCAAATTGGATGTAGTCTATCACAGTGCCATCCGTTTTGTCACCAAAGCCCCATATACTACCCACCACTGCGACCTGTATGCTCTAGTTGGCTGGCCCTCGCTTCATATTCGTCACTGAACCCGCTGGCTCCAGGTCATCTATAAGTCTTTGCTAGATAAAGTCCCGCCTTATCTCAGCTCACTGGTCACCATAGCAACACCCACCCGTAGCACGCGCTCCAGCAGGTATATTTCACTGGTCATCTCCAAAGCCAACTCCACCTTTGGCCGCCTTTCCTTCAAGTCCTCTGCTGCCAATTACTGGAACGAATTGCAAAAATCACTGGAGACTGAAGCTGGAGACATATCTCCCTCACTAACTTTAAGCATCAGCTGTCAGAGCAGCTTACCGATCACTGCACCTGTACACAGCCCATCTGTAAATAGCCCACCCAACTACCTCATCCCCATATTAATATTTATTTTTGCTCTTTTGCTCTCTCTCTACTTGCACATCATCATCTGCACATCTATCACTCCAGTGTTTAATTGCTCAATTGTAATTATTTTAACACTATGGCCTATTTATTGCCTTACCTCCCTAATCTTACTACATTTGCACTCACTGTATATAGATTTGTCTATTGTGTTAGTGACTGTACGTTTGTTTATCCCATTGTAACATTATCTTGGCCAGGCCGCAGTTGTAAATGAGAACTTGTTCTCAACTGGCCTACCTGGTTAAATAAAGGTGAAATAAATAAAAAATTTATAAATAAATATTACCATTAGGAGTCAGTTAAGGTAATCATACAGTAGATATTGTAGAAGATTTTCCAGTCATCTGATGATCCTTAGTACCTATACTGTTCTCTTTGAAGGAGAAAGAATAATCGATATAAGTTTAAATATTAGACATGAGTAAGCAGAATGAAGGCTAAAGCCCATGTGAGTGTACAAAGCTAGATCAACATCGAATTGAACAGTGGACAGGTAAAAAACAGAACGTAAGCAGAATCTGTGTGGATGAGGCGAGGTAAACCAACAAGACATGTCTGGTCTGGGCCATATCTGATCTTGTGAAGGCTACTGTACACGTACATGGGTTAAGCATACATAGACAAACATCAGCCTGAACTTGTAAAGACCTTTGGACAGGAACATTAGCGAATCAGTGATAGGCACCAGTAGGAGTGTGCATGTCACGCCACCAATATAAGCTATGCCCCAATGTCTGAGCAAATCAGAGAATGTAAACAAAGTAAGACAACATGGTTCGTAAAGTGGAGTGACGATGTTATGTAAGGGTAAGACTGTATAAAACCCAAGGACTAAGAATGAAGATTCAGTTCTTTCAATGGAAAGGCTCGGCTTCTGTTACGTGTGTAATTAAAGTCTAGTTGAATTTACAAGCTCTGGTATCTGAGAAGTATTTTATTTAATATTTTTCCACAACAATACTACCATTAGGAGTCAGTTAGAAAGGTAATCATACAGTAGATATTACCATTAGGAGTCAGTTAGAAAGGTAACCATACAGTAGATATTACCATTAGTAGTCAGAAAGGTAATCATACAGTACATATTACCATTAGGAGTCAGTTAGAAAGGTAATCATACAGTAGATATTACCATTAGTAGTCAGTTAGAAAGGTAATCATACAGTAGATATTACCATTAGGAGTCAGTTAGAAAGGTAATCATACAGTAGATATTACCATTAGTAGTCAGTTAGAAAGGTAACCATACAGTAGATATTACCATTAGTAGTCAGTTAGAAAGGTAATCATACAGTAGATATTACCATTAGGAGTCAGTTAGAAAGGTAATCACACAGTAAGTTAATACTGTATGTAAAAGTAAGTTAGAATCATAGATATTACAATAACAGGTCAGACAGACTGAATTAGTTGATTCATTGATTGATTGGTGTAATCATTGATATTCAGTATGGTTAGTTAAGATGGCCGACTACTTCAACAAACAGGCGATTGAATTAAATAAAGTTACTGAAGAAAACTGGAATCGAGCAACGAAGAGCGTGAAGAGTGAGACCCCTCTCTCAGGTAAGAACTCTCTCACAGGAGCTGACACACGCAGGCAGGTCTGCAAGTGCAAACCGAAAGCATTCACACATGCAAACACAAACACACACACACAATGATGGGTAGTTCAGTTGGTACAGTATGGTTCAAAACCTGCTAACATTTTAAATTTGATTGTTTTACTTCAGTTATTGAAACTATTAGGAACTATTTAAATATGATTCATTTAAAATAACATTTTTAAGCAAGAACACAGTGGACACCCCGCCAATGTTTTTGGTAAACAGCTGAGGGGCTGGAGGAATGTAACCACTCAAATTCATAGACAGAGCTATGTATGCCTGGTACTGTACGTAATTCATAGACAGAGATACAGTATGTATGACTGGTACTGTATGTAATTCATAGACAGAGATACAGTATGTATGACTGGTACTGTATGTAATTCATAGACAGAGATACAGTATGTATGACTGGTACTGTATGTAATTCATAGACAGAACTATGTATGACTGGTACTGTATGTAATTCATAGACAGAGATACAGTATGTATGACTGGTACTGTATGTAATTCATAGACAGAGATACAGTATGTATGGCTGGTACTGTATGTAATTCATAGACAGAGATACAGTATGTATGACTGGTACAGTATGTAATTCATAGACAGAACTATGTATGACTGGTACTGTATGTAATTCATAGACAGAGATACAGTATGTATGACTGGTACTGTATGTAATTCATAGACAGAGATACAGTATGTATGACTCGTACTGTATGTAATTCATAGACAGAGCTATGTATGACTGGTACTGTATGTAATTCATAGACAGAGATACAGTATGTATAACTGGTACTGTATGTAATTCATAGACAGAGATACAGTATGTATAACTGGTACTGTATGTAATTCATAGACAGAGATACAGTATGTATAACTGGTACTGTATGTAATTCATAGACAGAGCTATGTATACTAGGACTGACCATCCATGAGATCAAAATGATAGTTTTACCCATCTGAGGCTACACAGTGTTTGTTTACAATTCCTTTTTGTTTATAATTCCATGGTAAAACAAGTTTATATTTTGGGTTCTGATGGGGCTAGACAGTTAAACTAAGCTCAAGGTATTTCTAAGATACATTTTTCAAGAATCAATGGTAAATATCATTAATTTAAATTAATGTTAAAAATAATTGATATAAAAATTGACCCTTTAAATCATGCTACGGCTATACTGTGTAACTTTAGTAATTTCTTCATACAGTAGCTTCCTGTTTATCAGATATGAGATGACCACACTCTTGAGAAAACTACTGCTGCCCACCCTTAATCGGGGGAAAACCAATAACACATTGGAAATGTTTAGTTCTCAGAATTAGTTAGTGATCTGTGGGATGATGTGTGTTCTGTTTAAATCTGAATCATTAGTGATGATGGTGTCTGTGTGTGTGTGTGTGTGTGTGTGTTGCCGTGTGTGTGTGTGTTCCTCTGCAGATGGGAGACTAGGACTCTACAGGCTGGCTGCTGTGTGTTTAGGAGTGCTGTGTGTTCTACAAGTCATTCTCAGCATCTCCCTGAGGCTGGCTTTCTGTGAGTCAGGCTATCCTCTTTTATAATGCATTGCATTTGAACAGGGCCGATAGGACAGATATGTATGTCATTGTCACACCATAGTTCTGTTCTCACAAACCAACGATCACAGTTCATACTTACAGACCTAACATAGCTTGTGGGACCAGTAGTTTGACAGTATTGTTGACACACAAACAAAAAAAACACCACAACCGTTATGTCCCAAATGGCGCCCGATCCTCTTTGACCAAGGCACATAGGGCACTAAGGAAGGAATAGGGTGTCATTTGGGACGCATCCCATTCCCTGTCTTTCAGTCCACTCCAACAGAGACAGAGAGCAGTTAAACGGCTGTTACAACACCACTGGCCTGGCGCAGGATGGAGACCAGCCAGATACCAGAGGTATCATGGATCTGTGTACAGACAGCGACCAGTGCCGGATGAACAGAAACCAGCTAGAGAGGGAGAGAGACAATGAGAAAATGGACATAAAACTGTTACAGGAGAGTTACACTACCCTGACTACAGAACGGGACACGTTGAGAGACAGGGTCAGTCTTCTGATCAATGATAAGGTGGTGCTGGAGAAGAGGCTCTCTGAGTGTGGTAAGTTGTCAAGTCAGTCACTAGGGCTGCGTCCCCATTCTCTGCCCTTCCTTCTCTTGAAGTGTATACTTGTTCAGTCATGAATTTAAATGCATTGGACTGGTGCAAGCATATTCATTTAAATCGATGTGGGAGCGTACACTTCGGGAGAAGGGTTTAGCATTGGAATTTAACCACTGTGTGCACCCTCGTTATGGATTTCTAAATAGTTAATGACCATGTTAGAATGTGTTGTTTAATACTTGTTACATACAGTATACAGTATTTCTCTGACAGAGCTATTTATCGGAAAATCTGGAAAACCTGACTTGAAGGAAATCTGTCCCAATAATCTTTCCTTTCTCCAGATGTGTGCACTTGTTCACTTCCCTTCATGGATTTAAAAATATATTACTGGTATATGGGAATTCTCTCTAGTGCCCATGTCTACACCAATGCTTTTAGATTTGAGAAGAGATTTTTGGAACGCAACCCAGATCTGAATATTTGAAAACCATTATAGAGGGCACTGTGTGTGTTGTCGCTAGGTACTGGAAGAGTGGTGGAAGGGAGGAACATGACATTCCCAACGATGAGGACTGAGGACATGGCATTCCCAAAGTGTCCTAACGGATGGAGGCTGTTGGGATCCAGATGTTACTTCCTGTCTACTGAGATGAAAACCTGGGAGGAGAGCAGACAGGACTGTCTGGAGAGAAGAGCAGACCTGGTGATCATAAACAGCAGAGAGGAACAGGTGAGGGGGGGGGGGTCTCTTTTAGTCCTCATTTGGACTAATCTTCCAAGAGTCCTTAAACATTAAAATACAATTTATAATACGATTACATTTTCACATATAACACGCTATTACAAACAGACATAATATATTAACATATTGACCAGGTAAATACTCTAACAGTCTGAAAAGATTGATTCCTCATCTACCATAGTCCAGCACAACCTTCCTATGTATTATATTTAAATGGTTTTAAAGTATTGTTGAAATGTTTATATTGAAAGGTTTCTGGTTTGCTCGGTTAGAGACAGAAGAGAAGAGAAGAGAAGAGGAGAGGAGAGGAGAGAGAGAGAGAGAGAGAGAGAGAGAGAGAGAGAGTCTTGATGTTTAGAATAACTTTATTCAACCCTAACAGAAGTTGTTGTACCAGCTGGATGGTGATACATATCTCCTGGTCTGGATTGGTCTGACTGACTCCGTTAATGAGGGGACCTGGAAATGGGTGGACGGCACCCCACTGACCACATCGTAAGAGGAATTACTACTTTTATAATACGGCTCCTACATCTGGATAGCATTTAGGATGTTGTTTCTACCACAGTATCTGACAGTGCCTGACAATTTCACCTATGTGTCCTGTCCTCAGTGGTGATTTTAGCATGTAAATCTTGGTGGGGCAAACTCAACAATTATAATTATTTTGGGATGCATGCCAGCAAAGCCACTACACAACACTAAACAATACTTTAAATGCACTATAACGGTGCCCACAAACAGTAGTCCCAACACCTTTACTGCCTTCAAAAAGCTTAAACAAATGTGGTTTCTATTGACAACTGAGATGTACAAACTATGGCATGAAGGGACAATGAGCGGATAAGAGGCAATCCATAATCTTTAGTTAAGACATTAATGAGCGAGCTAGGACGGACGTAGTCAATATAACAGCGACAGAATTCAGAACATGGGACATTATTACGTTATTCTCTCTGTCCACCAAGTCAGAACCGGGGGCATATAATCAAATGAGCTTTTAAGCAGACAATGAAAGCTCTTACAATATTCAATGATGACATTTCTCTAAAACAGGCTATAGGCTACATGTGCTTCACCAAGTCAGAACAGTGGGCTAAATTATGAGGGGAAAAGGGACCAAAGTATTAGGGTGAGACACATGGGCTACTAAGAGCTTACTACACAACATACACTTAGTATTACTTTCTTAGTTACAGTACACATATCTCCCTGGCATATTACATCATTTATGCAGCACCATACAAGACCTTTTTGACGCCCTCTCCACTGAATAGCAGGCAGTGATAGCCAAATAGTGATTGCTTTGCAACGCTTGCAGTTAGCCAGATTCCTTACAAACCACTCCTTGTTGAATTTGCGATTTCTGACTTGCTGTGTAATGTTTATGTCCAATGGCCGATGAGCACCGATACATTTTATCTATAATTTCTCTTCATATGACAAGGATTTAAAAGGAATTGCCAGTAGAGTGTCGACGTGATTCATGATGATGACTGCTCGTCTAGCTTGCTAGCTAAGATTTTTATAGTATGATGTCCAATCAAAGCTATGTTAGATATAACGTGATTTGACGTCATTTATCTGTGGCCAATGAACTTGAGCCTTCTTGGATGGGCACTTTAATGTAAATCTACGGCAGCACCCAAGGGGGCTTGAACTGCCTAGCTTTCTGTTATAGAAATGTTGTTCTCAATGTTCACAAACTGAACATCAATTAAACAAACTCTGTCTGTTACCCAGTATTTGTAAGATACTGGTTGAAATAAGACAGACAGAAGCCCAGAATACAATAGTCAAGTGTAAATGGTTTAATTCAGGAGAGCTCTCCCCCCTAAAAGGTGTACACAGTCTTTTATATGGTACAATGTTGAAATACAAAGATACAAAATTCCCACCACTTCCCCCACCCTCTCCAAGAAAATAGTTTTCCCACAGTACCCATTCATTCCTTATCACAATCTTTGCACATAAGTCAAACTTGGGAGGTTCTGTTATCTATCTCTCCTGTCTTCAAGGGCAGGCCTCTCGCATGTGTCTGGTAGAATCAAATAATTATTTGTTCTCCCAGACACCCCCTAAATGAAGTCATACCAGCTTGTTCCACACAAAGTTAATATCTAGACACACACACATTAATTGGACTACCATTTGTCTTGTAACCCTATCTCTATTGCATACATTTTCAGAATGGAATGTTCTTAGTATTAAGTACAAACATTTAGTCATCAAAACACTTTCCCTGTAGATTCTGCTGTGATGAGTGACAGAACACTGAGCCAATCACGGTGCAATTAAAGAACTCTACCAACCCCTACGCCCGGTATATTCCGCTGGCTGCCCCTCCACCACAGAAAGCACTGAGCTAGGCTGAAACACCTGCATTTTGGAGCTGTCTTACTCAAGAAAAAAATAGAAAAAAATCTTATTAGCATAACAAATGACTAGCTAACGTTTTACGATTTCTGGTGTGTTCGGAAATTTAATTTGGAGTGGCAGCGTGCGCTCTGGGCATTCGTAAATCCAGAGCTTTTCGCTCTCGGAGCGTTTCGCTCTCGGAGCGTTCAGAGCGCACACTGGACGCTCTGGCCTAGGACTACGGTTGATCCAAGCATTCAACGGCAGTCAAGCACCCAAGCTAACTGGCTAAAGTTGGCTAGCTATGAGAGAGCACCTCACTTTGACCGTTTTACTCGCCCTAGCAGAGCTGGTTAGGCTGTTTTCATGTTATCCAGAGTGTTCGTGACTCACTGTGCTGATCGCAACAATTTAATTACGCTTTTTGGCGACGTTTACTGACACAGGCCATATTCAAAGGGTGTTGAGCGTTTGTAAATTCATCAGTTATTCTGCACGAGAGTGCTCTAAAATCGAAGTAGATAGCTAGAGTAAACAATGTCCATTGAAACGCACAACGATTATACCACTTAGTTAAGAATGTGAATAATCAAGTCAATAAACATTGGGTAGTTAGATAGCAGATAGTTAATATACTGACTGGCACGTGTCGTGTAAATTCAGTACTGAGAGAGACTTGGTCTTGGTCATTTCCTTAAACAATCATCTTTATTTAATATCGATTAATTATTGCAACAATGAGACCGTCAGCCCACCAGTCTTGACTGACTGTTAGGCTGAGAGTCTAGCCTTTACAGATGATGCACAGTTTTTATATAGCTGATACCAAGATTGTTTAGTCAGTCATTTCTAAACTTCCCATAAGCCACCTTGGTTATCTACACAGAGTGGTATTTTACTTAGTTTCCCAGTTGCTAGGAAGATGAGACAATGAGGCATTGTTCTTAACTCTTCCAGGCTCTCTCTATCTCGAGTCACACCCAAACATCTTGTCTATAGAATGCTATCTTTTAGGTTTGTATCACCAACACAAATCAATTGTCAGCGTCAAGCTATCCCTAGTAGAACCCATGTCCTCACCACCCAGACTAGCTGCAGGGTGCTAGAGTGGAGACCATGAAACACAGCATTAGCAGGACAGAAATGTCTTGCTGTTTGTTAAGTAAATAATTGTTACATATCCAACACATAAGGTGAATACATACATTTTCCCTCGCACACGTTCGATGTACTAGTAGCAAACTAGCGTTAGGTAGATAGCTAACATACCGGTACATACTGCTGTATTGCTATGCGATTCGTAAGGACAGCGTAGCAAAAAAAATTCAACCAACATAACGTGTAACTTATTTGAAAAGTCATTACTTTATTACATTGCTCAACATTTTCTTAACATTTTTCATAATTAGTTAAAGTAATGAATTAGTATCTGCTCTCGTCGGACTTCGGCTGCATATTTTCCGCCATTTTCTTCAAATCTTAAAACGTTGTGAAGCCACGACCATTTTCTAAAGAATTGCATTATGGGCCCTAAAAGACCAGAAACAGAATGTATACTGCGTATTTTGGTGAATTTAGTACGACTTCCAGGAACTTCTGGCATACTAACTCTATCCATACTATGACCAATAAGCCTGCTATTAACTAAATTCACGTCACAAATAGTGCGGTTAGTATGAGTAGTCGAACACAGCTTGTGTGTGCTGTCTCTAGGTACTGGAAGAGTGGTCAGCCGGACCATGGTGGACCCAACAACGAGGAGGATTGTGTCGAGGTCTACCATCGGGACAGCGTTTTTGCCAACTGGAACGATGCACCGTGCGACCACAGGCTGCGCTGGATCTGTGAGAAACCATTGTATAATTGTGTAATTAACTGTTATGAATAAATTCATATAATTTATATGTTTAATGACTAAATGATTTATACGTTTAAAGTAATGATAAGACAATAACGAACAGTATTTTACCCTGTCTCTGTATAATGGCTTGAATGTTTGTGCGTAGGAAAGTAGGAACTGATAACAGGAACAGCTTGTGACGGACAACTTGTGACCACTGTGAAACTAAGAACTTCTTTTGAGAACAACTAGATAAGAAAGGCCTCCCTGTCCTCGGGAAGGGAGGGATGGCTAGGAGCTGTCCAGATTGACTTATGTTGCAAGATTGTGATAAGCCAATGAATGTGTACTGTGGGAAAGTACTATTTCCTAGAGAGGGTGGAGCATTTGTATCATTTGTGTTCAGCTTAAAGCTTATACAATATAAAAAGACTGTGTTCACATTTGGAGGGCAGAGCTCTCGTGAATAAACATTCTGACATTTGACAACTGTAGACTGAGCTCCTGTCTGTTTCATTTCAACCAGTATCTTACAAGTTCTGGGTTACAGACGGAGTTTAATTGAAGTTCAGTTTATGAACATTTAAGAACATAATTCTCGTAATATTAACTGAGCACATGCATTTGCATGGTACATGGTATTATCTTTCTGTCTTTCAGCTGTAATTCATTTTTGGCAATAGATTACTGGCAGCCTTTTGGATCAGTCACAATAATGTATCGATTTCAGCTTTGTCCTCTTTCCTCTAAACAGTTTATTCATTAAGTATTAGTTCTATGAGATGGTACTGTACCATCTAATACGCTGTGAGATATACTTTCATCGGTTTCAATCTGGTGTACAAAACCGAAAGTAAAAGACCATAATACAGATCTACCGCTTCTTCGACCGCTTATGTTGCTTATGCCTGGAATCGGCTCTACACACACAAACACGTGCGGCAATCAGACACACACATAAGCATGCACGCACGCATTCAAACATCAGTAGAGTTTCAGGTTTATAGCAGCACCCATGCCAGGGTTGCCCAATAATTTTCCTGAAGAGCCTTCAACCTCAACTCTGGATGTCGAAGCCAGTTCCACTGCAGTTTTTCATTGTTCCCTTCTAATCAGGGACTGATTTAGACCTGGCACACCAGGTGGGTGCAATTCATTATCAGGTAGAAAAGAAAACCAGTAGACTCCAGAACACGTAAGGGTAAGAGTCGAATACCCCTGCTGTGGAGCAGGGCTCTCTAACCCTAATCCTGTAGAGCTACCGTCATGTAGGTCCTCACTCCAACCCTGTTCCTGGAGAGCTACCGTCCTGTAGGTTTACTACAACCCTGTTCCTGGAGAGCTACTGTCCTGTAGGTTTTCACTCCAACCCTGTTCCTGGAGAGCTACCGTCCTGTAGGTTTACTACAACCCTGTTCCTGGAAAGCTACCGTCCTGTAGGTTCTCACTCCCAACCCTGTTCCTGGAGAGCTACCGTCCTGTAGGTTCTCACTCCAAACCTGTTCCTGGAGAGCTACCTTCCTGTAGGTTCTCACTCCAACCCTGTTTCTGGAGAGCTACTGTCCTGTAGATTTTAGCTCCAATCCTAATAATGTAGAGCACCTGACTTTTAACATTGAAAAAATTACTTAAAGAAATATACTTTGAATAAAAATATGTATTTTTGTGAATTACCATTTTGGCTTTCAAACGTGTAGATCTGGTACTAAGCATACAGAAGGTAGGTCTTGTCACAGACACAATTACAGTACTTTACTCCCACATGGTCTGACCCATATCATCACTCTTTGTCACGATCTTCAAGGACAGACCAAGGCGCAGCGTGCCGGGTTGAGAAAAACATGTTTATTAAGTTTAACTCACCAAAACAAAACCAATGAACAAAGATCGGACATGAACTGTGTAGCGCATAGACACATACACAAACTACAAACAAAGTTAACTTCCCACAAAGAAAGGAGGGAAAAGGGCTACTTAAGTATGGTTCCCAATCAGAGACAACGATAGACAGCTGTCCCTGATTGAGAGCCATACCCGGCCAAAAACAAAGAAATACAAAATAGAACATAGAATGCCCACCCCAAATCACACCCTGACCAAACCAAAATGAGACATTAAAAGGCTCATACAGGTCAGGGCGTGACAGTACCCCCCCCCACCCAAAGGTGCGGACTCCGGCCGCAAAACCTGAACCTATTGGGGAGGGTCTGGGTGGGCATCTATCCACGGTGGCGGCTCTGGTGCAGGACGTAGACCCCGCTCCACCTCTGGCTCCCTCAGCTTTGTTGGTGCCTCTGGGGTGGTGGCCCTCGCCGCCGACCCTGGACTGGGCATCCTCGTTGTGGGCCCCGGACTGGGGACCGTCTCTGGAGGCTCCGGACCGTCTCTGGAGGCTCCGGACCGGGCACCCTCGTTGCGGGCCCCGGACCGGGCACCCTCGTTGCGGGCCCCGGACCGGGCACCCTCGTTGCGGGCCCCGGACCGGTCACTCTCGTTGCGGGCCCCGGACCGTCTCTGGAGGCTCCGGGCCGGGGACCGTCTCTGGAGGCTCCGGGCTGGGGACCGTCTCTGGAGGCTCCGGGCTGGGGACCGTCTCTGGAGACCCCGGGCTGGGGACCGTCTCTGGAGACCCCGGGCTGGGGACCGTCTCTGGAGACCCCGGGCTGGGGGCCTCATGCCCCGGATCATCGCTGGAGGGACACACAGGAGGACTGGTCCGTGGAGCAGGTACTGGATAGACCGGGCTGTGGGGGAGCACTGGAGATCTGGTACTGGGAGCAGTGGCAGGACATGCCGGGCCCTCGATGCGCACAGGGGACCTGGTGCGTGGAGCAGGGACAGGACGTGCCGGGCTCTGTAGGCGCACAGGGGACCTGATGCGTGGAGCAGGGACAGGCCGTGCCGGGCTCTGACGACGCACAGGGAGCCTGGTGCGTGGAGCAGGGACAGGCCGTGCCGGGCTCTGAAGGCGCACAGGGGACCTGGTGCGTGGAGCAGGGACAGGACGTGCCGGGCTCTGAAGGCGCACAGGGGACCTGGTGCGTGGAGCGGTTACGGGATACACTGGGCCGTGGAGGCGCAATGGTGGTCTTGAGCTTACAGCCTGCACAACCCATCCTGGCTGAATGGTTAATTTCGCCCGGCCACTGCGGGGCGCTGGCACAGGACGTACTGGGCTGTGGAGATGCACCGGAGACACAGTACGCAGAGCCGGCACAGGATATCCTGGTCCGAGGAGGCGTACTGGAGACCAAGAGCGCTGAGCCGGCACACTCCTTCCAGGCTGAACACTCCCCTTAGCTCGACAGACGCGGGAAGCTGGCATGTCGCGCACCGGGCTGTGAACACGCACTGGTGACACAATTTGCCTTACCAATGCAATGCTCCTTCTGGTAAGCACGGGGAGCTGGCCCAGGTCTCCAACCTGGCCCAGCCAAACTCCCCGTGTGCCCCCCCCCCCAAAAAAAAAATTGGGGCTGCCTCTCGGACTTAAATGCCAGCCGTGTTCCCGCATACTTCTCCTCGTAAAAGCGCCGCTCTGCTGCCGCTGCTTCCATCTCCACTCTGGGACGGCGATACTCCCCCTCCTGGCTTCAGGGTTCCTGCATGGTTGCATGCTGCTTGGTCCCTTTGTGGTGGGAAGTTCTGTCATGATCTTCAAGGACGGACCAAGGCGCAGCGTGCCGGGTTGAGAAAAACATGATTATTAAGTGTAACTCACCAAAACAAAACCAATGAACAAAGATCGGACATGAACTGTGTAGCGCATAGCCACATACACAAACTACAAACAACGTTAACTTCCCACAAAGAAAGGAGGGAAAAAGGGCTACTTAAGTATGGTTCACAATCAGAGACAACGATAGACAGCTGTCCCTGATTGAGAGCCATACCCGGCCAAAAACAAAGAAATACAAAATAGAACATAGAATGCCCACCCCAAATCACACCCTGACCAAACCAAAATGAGACATAAAAATGCTCATACAGGTCAGGGCGTGACACTCTTAGCATACGTTTACCAAGAGGTATGTACAGTCAAGTCCAAATTTTGCTAAAAAAACATCAAAATAAATAAAAATCGCAAGAAGATAAAAGGGTCCAAATTATTGGCACCTCTGTTTAAAAATACTCCAGCACCCTCCCTCTGTGAGGATAACAACACTGAGACTAGCCTGTTTAAAATACTCCAGCACCCTCCCTCTGCGAGGATAACAACAGTGAGACTAGTCTGTTTAAAAATACTCCAGCACCCTCCCTCTGCGAGGATAACAACACTGAGACTAGCCTGTTTAAAATACTCCAGCACCATCCCTCTGCGAGGATAACAAAACTGAGACTAGTCTGTTTTAAATACTCCAGCACCCTCCCTCTGCGAGGATAACAACACTGAGACGAGTCTGTTTAAAATACTCCAGCACCCTGCCTCTGTGAGGATAACAACACTGAGACTAGCCTGTTTAAAATACTCCAGCACCCTCCCTCTGCGAGGATAACAACAGTGAGACTAGTCTGTTTAAAAATACTCCAGCACCCTCCCTCTGCGAGGATAACAACACTGAGACTAGCCTGTTTAAAATACTCCAGCACCCTCCCTCTGCGAGGATAACACTGAGACTAGCCTGTTTAAAATACTCCAGCACCCTCCCTCTGCGAGGATAACAACA
>QNTS01010188.1:0-29269 GCA_003317085.1 Hucho hucho
CCTGTGAGTGTGTAGCCCTGTGAGTGTGTAGCCCTGTGAGTGTGTAGCCCTGTGAGTGTGTAGTCCTGTGAGTGTGCGTAAAATACAAAGGTCAACTCAGATAGTCAGTGTAGCCATTTTGTTAGCTATTTAGCTGTCTTACGGCTTGGGGATAGAGCTGTTGGTGTCAGACTTGATGCACCGGTACCACTTGACATGCTGAAGCAGAGAGAACAGGTTTGGATGGCTGGAGTCTTTAATGACCTTCCGGGCCTTCCTACCACACCGCCTAATATAGAGGTCCTGGATGGACTGTCCGCACCACCCTCTGTAGCGCCATGCGATCGAAGGCGGTGCTGTAGCCATGCCAAGCAGTGAGACAGCCAGTCAAGATGCTCTTAATGTTGCAGCTGTATAACGTTTTGAGGATTTAGGGCCCAACTGCCTGAGGAAGAGGCTTCTTCACGACTACTACTGCGTGTGAGTGACTATTTTAAATCCTTAGGGATTTGGAACTTGAAGCTCTCGACCAGCTCCACTGCAGTCGATGCGTACACGCCCCCATTTCCTGTAGCCCACGATCAGCTCCTTGGTCTTACTGACGTTGAGGGAGAGCTTGTTGTCCTGGTCTCTGACCTCCTCCCAACAGGCTGTCTACTTGTCGCCGGTGATCAGGCCTACCACCAACGTGTCGTCAGCACACTTCATGATGGTGTTGGGGTCTTGCGTGGGCACGCAGTCGTGGGTGAACAGGGAGTACAGGAGGGGACTAAGCACACACCACTGTGGGGCCCACGTGTTGAGGGTCAGTGTGACAGAGGTGATGTTGCCTACCCTCGCCACCTGGGTGGCAATCCGTCTGGAAGTCCAGGATCCAGTTGCAGAGGGAGGTGTTCAGACCCAGAGTCCTAAGCTTTGTGACGAGCTTGAAGGGGACAATGAGCGTTGAGCTGTAGACAATGAACAGCATTTTCACCGGTTTGGTTGGGGTAGGCCACCATCGTAAATAAGAATGCCTAGTTAAATAAAGGTTAAAAAAAATAAAATCACAAAAACATAGCTTTCCTCTTATCTAGGTGGGTGAGGGCAGTGTGGAGTGCAATTGAGATGGATCTTCTATGGATCTGTTGGGGCAGTATGCAAATTAGAGTGGGTCTAGGGTGTCTGGGATGATGGAGTTGATGTGTGCCATAACCAGCCTTTCAATGTGACCCTTCACCACCCATTAATAAGGTTTGATATCAACATAGTCAAAGCACGGTCACTCCTAAAACTTATTCTAAACAGAAAGGGACAACACAGAAACAATTCTTGTATATTTTTTGTTTTTATATTATGGGTTGTCCAAGGGATAGGGTGGGCCGCCAGGGTTGTTTGGGATTGGTGGGGTGGTTTCCCCTTGACCCACACACAGACAAACAAAACACACACACAGACAAACAAAACACACACAGAGACAGACACACAGACACACACTTATGCATATTCGGTAAAAGCCAAAGTGCAGTCATTCTGGTATGACTTTCATTTCTGCGCCTCACCCTGCCTGAGAGGGAGAAATGGAGGGAAGGAGAAAAATGGTCTCAAGAGACCACGGAGAGTGCAGTGTTGTCTAACCAGGGGTGTGTGTGTGTGTGTGTGTGTACCCTAGGCCATTTACCTCAGAGAAGGGCTCAAAAGAACCTTTCTATCGCTTTCCATTTCCTTCTAATAGCCTTACTTAGACACAGTATCTAGGCCTGGGGTCACAGGGTTCAACCCTCTATTCCTTCTCCTGTTTCAACTCACTTCTGTGCAAAATGACTGAACAATGCTAGTGGAGAAGAGCTATCTGTAGCTAGCTTAACTGTGACTACACCTTCCATGACACCTGAAGGAACGGTTGCCCCTCAGCCTGTGGTGTGCTGTGCCACGCAGACTGTGCTGTTCTTTGCGTGCCTTGCTGCTGTCAGATGCCCTTAAGAGATGCCTCAGTCGTTGTCTGCAGCAGAACCAAGTCAAAGCCACTAGACTGAAATGCTACTTAATGAAGTGGCTGTACATTACGTGGGGAGGAGAGCTGGCAAAGAAGGGAATTCGTGCCTATTCCCAGTCGTCCAAAATGAGAAATTTACCCTCCGCTCTCTCGTCCCCTCTCCGCTCTCTCGTCCCTCTCATCCCCTCTCCGCTCTCTCGTCCCCTCTCCGCTCTCTCGTCCCCTCTCCGCTCTCTCCTTTCTTCTGCTAACCCCAGCTCCACTAGCTAGCATATGGTTGCCCCTGGCTAACCCCAGCTCCACTAGCTAGCATATAGTTGCCCATGGCTAACCCCAGCGATGCTAGCTAGGCTCTAGTTGACCCTGGCTAACACCAGCAATGCTAGCTAGGCTCTAGTTTCCCATGGCTAACCCCAGCTCTGCTAGCTAGGCTGTAGTTGCCCCTGGCTAACCCCAGCTCCGCTAGCTAGGCTCTAATTGCCCCTGGCTAACCCAGCTCCGCTAGCTAGGCTCTAGTTGCCCTTGGCTAACCCTAGCGATGCTAGCTAGGCTCTAGTTGCCCCTGGCTAACCCCAGCGATGCTAGCTAGGCTCTAGTTGCCCCTGACTAACCCCAGCAATGCTAGCTAGGCTCTAGTTGCCCCTGGCTAACCCCAGCGATGCCATCTAGCGTATAGTTTCCCCTGGCTTCTGTATGAACATGCTTGCTCCATTTACCCCAGGCTTGGCCTGGCCTGCTTGGCCTCTGTTCTCTGCTCAGTGCTGAGCAACCTAGCATCTACAACAGCATAGCAAGCAAACATCTCCACACATCAGTGTTCTATCAAAGAAAGAGAGAGAAAGAGAGAAAGAAAGAGAGCGAGAAAGAAAGAAAGAGAGAGCAACAAAGAGAGCAAGAAACAAAGAGAGCAAGAAACAAAGAGCGAGAGAGCAAGAAAGAGAGCGAGAAAGACAGCGCAAGAGAGAGAAAAGAGAACAAGAGCAATGAATAAAGACGGTGACTGAGGGCCCTTTTGGGAGTAAACAAGCCTCTGTTCTGAGCAGCCCTTAAAGCAGTTTCGCCAAATGAACCAAACACTACAGACCAGGCAGGGCCTTCCCTCTCGCCTGGACACCCGGTATACAATATACCACCCAAGCATACTGTCAAATGGACTTAGCTGCTTTGGAACTCCTAAATAAAGTCATCTCGATGTAATAACGGTCACTCACTCACTGACTACAGTATACGCATAGCATTTTCTATAATTTTGCAGATATAGTTAGCATTTTCCATGACAAACAATGTTGAAGTGCGGGGCAAGAGGGAGCTGCCTTGTTCACATAGAGAGCATTCTACTTACAGCACTAACGGTCTGTGAAGATCAAGTCAACAGTAGCTATCCCTCCACTCCTACGCACGCACAGACCTGTGTGTGTATTGAAGGTTGTAAATGCTCCTTTCCAGACAGGTCTTACAGTAAGCTGTGTGTTCCAGAACCTCGGATCAATTCTAATATCCTCCTAACTGACTTAAGACACCAGACACCCTCATGGAGAAGGACTTGGTGAGTAGGAGCCAGAAAGCATATTAGAACAAGCCTAGTAAAGAGAAAGAGAGTAAAAGAACATTGTGGAGGAGAACGAGAGAGAGAGGTAGGAAGACCGTTGACTCGGGGGCAAAGCAATGTTCTGTTAGTCCCTGTTCCATCCAGCCAGGAGAATGCAGCGACAGCGACAAATTATGTATCCTGATCAGAACATACAGTTTAAGTCAGAAGTTTACATACACCTTAGCCAAATACATTTGAACTCAGTTTTTCACAATTCTGACATTTAATCCTAGTAAAAATTCCCTGTCTTAAGTCAGGTAGGGTCACCACTTTATTTTAAGAATGTGAAATGTCAGAATAATAGTAGAGAGAATTATTTAATTCAGCTTTTATTTCTTTCATCACATTCCCAATGGGTCAGAAGTTTACATACACTCAATTAGTATTTGGTAGCATTGCCTTTAAATTGTTTAACTTGGGTCAAACGTTTCGTGTAGCCTTCCACAAGCTTCCCACAAAAGGTTGGGTGAATTTTGGCCCATACCTCCTGACAGAGCTGGTGTAACTGAGTCAGGTTTGTAGGCCTCCATGCTCGCACACGCTTTTTCCTTTCTGCCCACAGATTTTCTATAGGATTGAGGTCAGGGCTTTGTGATGGCCACTCCAATACCTTGACTTTGTTTTCCTTAAGCCATTTTGCCACAACTTTGGAAGTATACTTGGGGTCATTGTCCATTTGGAACACCCATTTGCGACCAAGCTTTAACTTCCTGACTAATGTCTTGAGATGTTGCTTCAATATATCCACATAATTATCCTTCCTCATGATGCCATTTATTTTGTGAAGTGCACCAGTCCCTCCTGCAGCAAAGCACCCCCACAACATGATGCTGCCACCCCTGTGCTTCGCGGTTGGGATGGTGTTCTTCGGCTTGCAAGCCTCCCCCTTTTTCCTCCAAACATAACAATGGTCATTATGTCCAAACAGTTCTATTTTTGTTTCATCAGACCAGAGGACATTTCTCCAAAAAGTACAATCTTTGTCCCCATGTGCAGTTGCAAACCGTAGTCAGGCATTTTTATGGCGGTTTTGGAGCAGTGGCTTCTTCCTTGCTGAGCGGCCTTTCAGGTTATGTCGATATAGGACTCGTTTTACTGTGGATATAGATACTTTTGTACCTGATCCTCCAGCATCTTCACAAGGTCCTTTGCAGTTGTTCTGGGATTGATTTGCACTTTTCGCACCAAAGCACTTTTCACGCTGACTCCTGAGCAGCATGACAGCTGCGTGGTCCAATGGTGTTTATACTTGCATACTATTGTTTGTACAGATGAACGTGGTACCTTCAGGCGTTTGGAAATTGCTCCCAAGGATGAACCAGACTTGTGGAGGTTGACAATTTCTTTTCAGAGGCCTTGGCTGATTTCTTTGTATTTTCCCATGATGTCAAGCAAAGAGGCACTGAGTTTGAAGGTAGGCCTTGAAACACATCCACAGGTACAACTCCAATTGACTCAAATTATGTCAATTAGCCTATCAGAAGCTTCTAAAGCCATTACATAATTTTCTGGAATTTTCGAAGTCGTTTGAAGGCACAGTCAACTTAGTGTATGTAAACTTCTGACCCACTGGAATTGTGATACAGTGAATTATAAGTGAAATAAATCTGTCTGTAAACAATTCTTGGAAAAATTACTTGTGTCATGCACAAAGTAGATGTCCTAACCGACTTGCCAAAACTATAGTTTGTTAACAAGAAATTTGTGGAGTGGTTGAAAAACTAGTTTTAATGACTCCAACCTAAGTGTATGTAAACTTCAGACTTCAACTGTATATAATTCAGCTCTAGACCTACACAGCAAATTCTCCAGTGTTAAATCAACACTGAGAGTGTTGAATAACACTGGTCCATTGTCTATACGGGTCCACACTTTTCAGTGTTAAATTAACACACTGCTTAGTGTAAAGCCGTATTTGCATATTTCCCAGAGTGCCTTGCCTTTCGAGTGAATTGTAAAGTTATCACCCATTACTGTATTTGTTATATTTGAGATTCTTCAAAGTAGTAACCCTTTGCACACTCTTGGCATTCTATCAACCAGCTTCATGAGGTAGTCACCTGGAATGAATTTCAATTAACAGGTGTGCCTTGTTAAAAGTGGAATTTTTTCCTTCTTAATGCATTTGAGCCAATCAGTTGTGTTGTGACAAGGTAGGGGTTGTATACAGAAGATTGCTTATGTGAGCTGCCAAATAGGGCTAAGAGAAACAACAGTCCATCATTACTTTAAGACATGAAGGTCAATCCGGAAAATGTCAAGAACTTTGAAAGTTTCTTCAAGTGCAGTCGCAAAATCCATCAAGCGCTATGATGAAACTGGCTCTCATGAGGACCGCCACAGGAAAGGAAGACAGAATTACCTCTGCTGCAGAGGATAAGTTCATTAGAATTACCAGCCTCAGAAATTGAAGCCCAAATAAATGCTTCAAAGAGTTTACATCTCAACATCAACTGTTCAGAGGAGACTGCGTGAATCAGGCCTTCATGGTCAAATTGCTGCAAAGAAAACACTACTAAAGGACACCAATAATAAGAAGAGACTTGTTGGGCCAAGAAACACGAGTAATGTACATTAGACCGGTGGAAATCTATCCTTTGGTCTGATGAGTCCAAATGAGATTTTTGGTTCCAACCACCGTGTCTTTGTGAGACGCAGAGTAGGTGAACGAATGCTCGTGACACTGTCTGTGATTTATTTAAAATTCAAGGCACACTTAACCAGCATGGCTACCACAGCATTCTGCAGTGATACACCATCCCATCTGGTTTGCGCTTAGTGGGACTATAATTTTTTTTTTCAACAGGACAATGACCCAACACACCTCCAGGCTGTGTAAGGGTTATTTTACCAAGAAGGAGAGTGATGGAGTGCTGCATCAGATGACCTGGCCTCCACAATCACCCGACCTCAACCCAATTGAGATGGTTTGGGATGACTTCAATCGCAGAGTGAAGGAAAACAAGTGCTCAGCATTTGTGGGAACTCCTTCAAGACGGTTGGAAAAGCATTCCAGGTGAAGCTGGTTGAGAGAATGCCAAGAGTGTGCAAAGCTGTCATGGAAAAGGGTGGCTCATTTTCATTCTGAGAAATAAGGTAGGCCACTTGATTTCAACATCTGTCTGTCTCCAACCGTTTGAACAGCATGTTAGAATGTCCACTTTGTTCAGATGTTGAAATCAAGTGGCCTACCTTATTTCTCAGAATGAAAATGAGTTGCCAATTCCTTATATAATGGTGTTTTATGCTTATTGAACATTTATAAAAACACAGACTAGAAGGCTAGTATAACATTATTGTACCCAAATGCTACGCGCAACCAACTAAGCATTCATTTTCCAGAATCAATGTTGATTGATACTCTCGTTTTAGTAGTGTCTGTTCTGCGCGCCATTTGAGTAGTTGAGACCTAAAAAGTGTATAGTTAGAAACGTTAACTTGTCCTCTATTACAGTAAAATAACAACTCAATGTGTTTTGGTGTCCATATGACCCATTCTGTTGGACCAAACCTCAAATGCAAATAGTGAGTTGAAAGTGCTTGTCGGAGAGGAAGATGTGGTCAGGGGAAGGGCTTGGTGCGCGTTTAAACCATAGAGGAAGAGGCGAAGCAAGACGTTTCACTCCCCCTAAAATCAGTACAAAAATAAGGTCATGTATTTCTATGAACTTATTTTGGGCCTACTGTAAGCTTGTCGCCTGTCTTCCCGCCTTTAGGACAACAACTCCCATTGTTAGGGCAGAGACGTGCATCTCGTCATTATATACAGATCTCTGGTATAAATGGGAAGGTGCACACAGCACAGAGGAGCAAAGGAGACGAGACCAATACTACATGAGAACAAGCAGACAAACGCTCATAAAATGAAAAACAACAAAACGTTGATTCTTGCGATACAAGAAGCATTTGGAATATCGCGTAAAAACATAAATTCAAAATAATTTGATATATCACACTGGGCTTCTATTACACCACTTACAGTGTTCATTTAACACCAGAATCAACACTAGAAATGTTCCACTGAAAAATCAACACTAGGTAACAATTTGCTATGTATATCATCAGCTCTAGCAGAGAAAATGGTGTGCGCGCACTTGCGTGCGTGTGTGAGATGGTACAGATAAAGCACAAGGGTTGAGATGAGGACATGGCTGCGAATGAGCATTGACAGCAGCTATGAAGTGTATCAGGACATTTAGATAACTTTATGTATACACACCATGAGTCAAATGTAAAAAGAGGTAGTACATACATACATAAAACAGAAACACACAAACATACACAAATAGGTATACAGTAGGTCTACTCAAACAATACATATACAAAAGTATGTGGACACCCCTTCAAATTAGTGGATTGGACTATTTCAGCCACACCCACTGCTGACAGATGTATAAAATCAAGCACAAAGCCATGCAATCTCGATAGACAAACATTGGAAGTAGAATGGCCTTACTGAAGAGCTCATTGACTTTCAAAGTGGCACTGTCATAGGATGCCACCTTTCCAACAAGTCAGTTCGTCAGATTTCTGCCCTGCTAGAGCTGCCCCAGTCAACTGTAAGTGCTTATTGTGAAGTGGAAACGTCTAGGAGCAACAACGGCTCAGTCGCGAAGTGGTAGGCCACACAAGCTCACAGAACGGGACCGCCAAGGAATAATGGTCTGAGGCTGTTTTTCATGGGTCGGGTGCTTCCAAATTTGTGGCAACAGTTTGGGAAGGCCCTTTCCTGTTTCAGCATGACAATGTCCTTGAGCACAAAACGAGGTCCATACAGAAATGGTTTGTCGAGATCGGTGTGGAAGAACTTGACTGGCCTGCACAGAACTGTGAACACAACCCCATCGAACACCTTTGGGATGAATTGCAACGCTGACTGCGAGCCAGGCCTAATCACCCAACATCAGTGCCCGACCTCACTAATGCTCGTGGCTGAATGGAAGCAAATCCCAGCAGCAATGTTCCAACATCTAGCATAAAGTCTTCCCAGAAGAGTGGAGGTTGTTAGAGCAGAAAAGGGGGGACCAACTCTATATTAATGCCCATGATTCTGGAATGAGATGTTCGACAAGCAGGTGTTCACATACTGGTCATGTAGTGTATTTATAAAACACACATACTGGTCATGTAGTGTGTTTATAAAACACACACATACTGGTCATGTAGTGTATTTATAAAACACACACATACTGGTCATGTAGTGTATTTATAAAACACACACATACTGGTCATGTAGTGTATTTATAAAACACACACATACTGGTCATGTAGTGTATTTATAAAACACACACATACTGGTCATGTAGTGTATTTATAAAACACACACATACTGGTCATGTAGTGTATTTATGAAACACACACAGACAATGAAACACACACAACATTTGGCTGTGTAACTATGGTGTGAGTGACTATGCTTTAATAAATAGCCAGACTCGGCCCTGTGTGTAATGTGAGTTTATATATAGCTCTATGAATCTCCCCTCCAGTCATCTCAGCTGCCCATTGGCCAGAGGTCATGTGACTCATCAGCAGCATCATCATCGCCGCTATTATTAGGTGTACAGCTCGCCCCCAAAAGGACATGGTCGCCCGCCGGTTATCCAGTCTCACATGACTCCAATCTAACCAGGAAGGGTAAGCATGTGCTAACCCAGTCAGATTCCAAATCAAACCTTTAACATATGAAGCCTATTCATGTGTCTGAGTTTGTGAAATATTTGATGTTATCAGGAGCATTTTCACCATTTTCTACAGAGCCTATGGAGATAAGAACTGTCTCCATGTGTGTCTGCTACAGGCTGATGTCGGTATTGGAAAATATCTAGCCTGTGTTTGAATCATTTCCATCCACTACCTACTCAAATAAAGACAGAAGCACCATTGAGAGCATCCTGCCGGGCTGTTTCACCGCCTGACAAGACAACTGCACTGTCCACAATCGCAGGGCTCTCCAGAGGGTGGTGCGGCCAGCCGAACGTATAACCGGGGGCACACTGCCTGCCCTCCAGGACATCTACAGCACCCGGTGTCACAGGAAGGCTAAGAAGATCATCAAGGACCTCAGCCACCCGAGCCACGGCCTGTTCACCCAGCTACCATCTAGCAGGCGGAGACCGTACAGGTGCAGCAAAGCTGGGAAAGAGAGACTGAAAAACAGCTTATATATCTCCAGGCCATCAGATTATTTAATTAAATAGTCACCACTAACCAGCATCCGTCCAATACAATGCCCTGAACTTAGTAACTGTTACTAGCCGGCTACCACCAGGCACTCTCCCCTGCCCCTTAGAGACTGCTGCCTTATGTACATAGTCATTTAACACTGGCCACTTGAATAATGTTTACATACTGTTTTACCCACTTCATATGTATATAATGTATTCTAGTCAAGTCTCATCCTATATAACTACTGCTGTACACACCTTTCCTATTCATATACTGTCCACACTGTCTATACACACCATCATATATCATATATTGATATTTCGGACTCTGACATCGCTCGTTCTGATATTTCTTGATTTATTTCTGAATATTTTTGGGATGTGTGAGTATTGTTTAGTACGGTATCACTATTGGAGCTAGAAACATAAACATTCCACTGCACAGATAACATATGCAAAATGGGTACGCGACCAATACAATTTTATTTGAAAGCCATTGTTCAGGTCATGAACCCTAAAGTTAACACCATTTAGTAGTTGTCATTTGTCATAGTAGCTCTCACTCCCTCCATCGTGCATTACCAATCCATCATTGAAAAGCAGGAGGGATTAAACACCTGTCGCACCCGTCCGTTTCAAAGGGGTACATTCAGTCATGGGACCAACATACACAAGAATACGCAAACACAATGACACCCCAATTATCTACCAACCGTGTGAAGGTCCGACAACAAGCCGTTGCACAATGCCTAGATGAACACACACACAGTGGTGGAAAAAGTACCCCAATTGTCATACTTGAGTAAAAGTCAAAAGTCAAAGTCACCCAGTAAAATCCTACTTGAGTAAAAGTCTAAAAGTATATGGTTTTAAATATACTTAAGTATCAAAAGTATAAATAATTTCAAATTCCTTATACTAAAGCAAACCAGACAGTACCATTTTCTTGTTTTTTTAATTTACGGATAGCCAGTATTTTTACTTAAGTACTTTACACCACTGCACACACACACGTTGTCTTTGAGATCATCATTCCGACCATGACACACCAAAGTGACCTATTAACTCTGGTATTTATTACTGCACCAATCAATGACCTCAGTGGACAAGCTCAGCTTCACTCACTCCAGCTTTCACCTATCAGCAACTCCCATATCGTCTTATATCTCTTCATCTCTCCATCTTGTCATGGTCATGTCGACCTTTTCTTGTCACTTCATCTCTCCCCCATTAGGGGTTCTCATATCACCCTCTCATTTTCCATCCATCGTTAAGTTTTTCATCCCTACATCATAACAATGAGAGCATCTCTAAGCTACAGGACTGTTTTGCTAGCACCGACTGGAATGTGTTGTTTCGGGAGTCATCCGATGGTATTGAGGAGTTTACCACATCAGTAAACCTACTTCATTAATAAGTGCATCGATGACATCATCCATACAGTGACCGTAAGTACATATCCCAACCAGAAGCCATGGATTACAGGCAACATCCTCACTGAGCTAAAGGCTAGAGCTGCCGCTTTCAAGGAGCGGGACACTAACCCGGACGCTAATAAGAAATCCCACTGCGCCCTTTGACGAACCATCAAACAGGCAAAGCGTCAATACAGGACTAAGATCGAATTGTACTACACCGGCACTGACGCTCGTCGGATGTGGGAGGGCTTGCAAACTACCACGGATTACAAAGGGAAACCCAGCCACGAGCAGCCCAGTACCGCAAGCTAGATGAGCTAAATGCCTTCTATACTCGCTTCAAGGCAAGCAACACTGAACCATGCGTAGAGCACCAGCTATTCGGGACGACTGTGTGATCACGCTCTCCGTTGTCGATGTGAGTAAGACCTTTAAACAGGTCAACATTCATAAGGACGCAGGGCCAGATGGATTACCAGGACGCGTACTCAGAGCATGCGCTGACCAGCTGGCAAGTGTCTTCACTGACATTTTCAACCTAACAATCTGTAATACCTACATGTTTCAAGCAGACCACCATAGTCCCTGTGTCTAGGAACGCCAAGGTAACCTGTCTAAATGAATCTCGCCCTGTAGCACTCACATCTGCTGCTATGAAATGCTTTGAAAGGCTGGTCATGGCTCATATCAACACCATAATCCCAGACACCCTGACACCCACTCCAATTCACTATAATCCCAGACACCCTGACACCCACTCCAATTCACCATAATCCCAGACACCCACTCCAATTCACTTACCACCCAACAGATCCACAGATGATGCAATCTCTATTGCACTCCACAGTGCCCACAAAGCTCATCACTAAGCTAAGAACCGTGGGACTGAACACCTCCCTCTGCAACTGGATCCTGGACTTCCTGACAGGGCGCCCCAAGGTGGTGAGGGTAGGCAAGAACACATCCCCCACACCCTCAACACAGGGGCCCCTCAGTGGTGCGTGCTTAGTCCCCTCCTGTACTCCCTGTTCACCCACGACTCCAATACCATCATTACGTTTGCCGACAACATGACGGTAGTAGGCCTGATCACCGACGATGAAGAGACAGTCTATAGGCAGTATGATGCCAGGACAACAACCTCTCCCTCAACGTCAGCAAGAAAAAGGAGCTGATCATGGACTACAGGAAACGAAGGGCCGAGCACGCCCCCAATCACATCGATGGGGCTGAAGTGGAGTGGGTCGAGAGCTTCAAGTTCCTCAGTGTCCACATCACTAAGGATCTATCATGGTCCAAACTCACCAACACAATCGCGAAGAGGGCACAACAACACCTCTTCACAAAACCTCTTTCCCCTCAGGAGGCTGAAAAGATTTGTCATGGGCCCTCAGATCCTCAATAAGTTCTAAAGCTGCACCATCGAGAGCATCTTGACTGGCAGCATCACCACTTGGTATGGCAACAGCTTGGCATCCGACTGCAAGGCGCTACAGAGGGTAGTGCATATGGCCCAGTAAATCACTGGGGCGGAGCTCCCTGCCATCCAGGACCTCTATACCAGACGGTGTCAGAGGAAGGCCCTAAAAATTGTCAAAGACTCCAGTCACCCAAGTCATAGATTGTTCTCTCTGCAACCGCATAGCAAGCGGTACCGATGCACCAAGTCTGGAACCAAAAGGACCCTGATCAGCTTCAACCCCCAAGCCATAAGTCTGCTAAATAGTTAGTTAAATAGTTAACCAAATAGCTACCCGGACTCTCTTTTTTGACTCATCACACACGCTGCTGCTGCTACTGCTTACCATCTGTCACTTTATTCCAAGTTATATGTTACCTTGTGTATAAAGCCAAGTTATCGTTACTCATTATTACTTTTATTATTACCCGTTTTACTTTTCTTTTCTTTTTTTCAGCATTTCACTGTTAGTACACACCTGTTGTTTATGAAGCATGTGATGAATAAAATGTGATTTGATCTCCCATTTCACCCTCTCTACGTCTCTCCTCCGTCAGTCCCTCATCAGTACGGGCCCTATACACACACACACTCTAGAGAGCAGCAGAATATGGGCCACATCTTCCGATGTCCAGCTGGGCATTGTGCTTGTTGTAAAGGCCTTAATGAAGTCAGTAGATGACAGAGGCATAGCTTCATTGACCTGAACAGTAGCCAATAAAAGGTGCATAAGGTTAAGGTTGTGCTGTGTAGTAGACTACAATTGCTCTCTGTCTGATCCTCCCTGTCTGCAAGGCTAAACAGTGCTGCACTTAAACATGAATTACAGACATATCAACCAGTTCAGGTCTGAAAGCACAAACTGAAGGGGGAAAAAACAGTCTGAAGGCAGAGAGAGAGAGGCAGAGAGAGAGAGGCAGAGAGAGAGAGAGAGAGAAAGAGGCAGAGAGAGAGAGGCAGATGATATGGAGAAAGATCATAAATACTTTTCCCAGATGAAAAATGAGAACATGAGACCTGTCAACACGGCCACATCAACTAGAAGTTAGGTAACAAATGCCAGATAAAAACAATTTGTTGTAGCTGGTGCCTGGTTCATATTTTGGCAGGGGTTCCAATGAGGCCATGATTGCCTTGTTGTTATCTCTCAGCCAGAATGTAATGTTGAGGAGAACCAGCCAAACAGCAGGCCTCCACCCCTTCCTCTACCCTCACACTGACGGCGGCACACCTTTCAGTGGGGACTTAAATCCTGCCGTGACACCGCTGCCGGGCAGACAAAGGAAGTGTTCTGTTCTGTCACTGTGTTGTGTTCTAGATCCTGGCTGGGAGATGATATTACTGGTGGCCCAGGAGCACACAGACAGAGACAGACAGAGACAGACAGGAGATGTGTGTCTTTATGAAGAAGGAGCATTGATCTCTCCATAACCACACACACGGACACACAAATAACAGACAGATAGGTCTAATCTTTCAAATGTCCTTAGATATGTCATCTGACAATACAGAGGAATCTTCTATACAGTATCAAGCAACAAATTACTGAAATAATACCATAACAAAATACAGCAGGGTAAACATTATACAACACACAGCAAGTGATTAAGAGGCCGATCACCACACAGGCCGTATACAGCCGTATACTCCTTGATTGAGTTCACAAACAGGCAAATCAGTCTATCTGCTAATTATGTGTATGTTCTGGGCTTATCATGCCAATGCAAAGTTGTCGATTACATTTTCATTACTGTCCTCTGCATGCAGATATGAATTAAGAATCTGCCCATGCCTGATTCACCGGAGTTTGCATTGTAAATAGTGTGTAACTAAGTCATGAAACAAATCTGTAGTCAATAAACAAAACTAAGGCAAATGAGAGAATAAACTTGTCTTGCAATGTCTCACATGTCATGATGGAAAGACTGGAATTGGCAAATGGGCATGGAAGTGTAATAAACTCACAATATGGCCCTATCCTTACAGACGCTACATGAGCTGTGAGCTGTCCAAAACCATGAAATATGCTGAGCTATACCTCTAAAATCCACATCAAACTCTCTCTGCTTTCAGATGTAGGACTCTTAAGACGGAAGTGTCAACCTTAAATAAGGCGACAGGTCAGCCCCGCATACGCGGCTCGAGAGGTGTCAACTCGCATGATGTCACCACCGAAAGCACACACTTGCATTTCAACACAATCGATCTGCACAAACTACACTGTCGTGATAACCTCTGAAATGAAATTGTATTAGCAATAACAACATCTGATACATTGTAGATATAACATGTATTTTAGACTGGAAAAGGTGTCAACGTCCGCAGAAGTCACCGGGCCTGTGTGCTGTCAGCCAGATAGCCCTCTAGCTAGCTGTTAGCTAGCTGTCCAATTGACAGTAAATACCAAGACAGCGTAGAGTAGCTAGCTGGCTAAATAGCTAATAAACTAGCTAGCTACTTGAAACCTGGTCAAGACGTTAGTCAAACAACGCACCTTGCGAGGGAAATGACGTTAGAACACGGCTAGCTTGCTAGCTAAATAAATCTGCCTAAAAATAAACTAGTGTGTAACAATCCATTTTCAGGACCTAATCTGGGCCGCTGGCAGTGCTACACAGGCCACGGGATGCTCCGCCCGCAGGTTAACGTTACCGTTGTTTCCTAAAAATGAGAACATTGCATAATGATCTCTACTTGGCAAGCTAACTAGCCATCTAGAGGAAAGTGAACAAATGTCCACCGGTAGTCTTGTTCACCGTACATGTTCTGATACAGTAAACCTCGTTTGATTTGTTGCTGTCAAATATCACCGGCCACAAAAATGGATTATTAACTGGTAACGTTAGCTATGTGCTGTTAACCTGACAGCGGGACAGGGGTAGTTGTACTCACCCCATTAACCAATCCATGGTGATGCTTGTATCTAGAAATAAATCCACCAGCAAGGGTTGGAGGTGACCCCCTACTTTATCCGGCCAACCCTCGCTTCCCCGCCTGGTCCCGACACGTTTTCCTCCGTGGATCGGTGTCCCTCGGTCCCTAATTTGGTCGTCAAATGTCAAAAACGAATCGCTGGTGTCCTTGTTTTGAACCTGATCTTAGATAACAACATGAACAACTATCTAGTTAGTCGGAGCCGAGGTGCTGCGCCGAGGGCGAGCGAGAGGAGCGCAGCATTGAGTGACTTTGAGCTCGAAGACGAGTGGAGGAGAGCGGGCAACGGTCTCGGTCCACTTTCCGGTCAGCGAGGTATCTCGTGGCTTCGGTCTTTATGTCGCCGTCCGCTAGCGTACCGAATGTCATTCGCCGACTGCAGGACTGAATGAACCGAGTCTTGTCTTGGGACGCCGCTTGTCTAGTTAGCTACACTCTGTCATGAATTGTAAATTGCACGACAGTTCCTCTGCAGCTCAAACCGCTCGTTACAGCGGTCTCCAGCTGCTGCAGCGAACGACATCCGGAAGTAAACACCGATCCGAACAACCCCCTCCAGTGGGTATGCGTTGTGGTTCGTCACAAACAATGAAAATAGATGGGATATGTAGTTCAAACAAGACCCATCTTCCTTCAAACTACCTCTCGGTTATTTATGCAGCAAAATAAATCGAATGAGGCTTTATTAGTATGGCATGTCAACAACTGTATTGCATTCAGTCATCCCATTGATTGCAGGTAGTTAGGGAGTATTGCATTATGCATCGTTCATGTGTGATAATTGGCACTTTTTTGTGATACATCAGGGGTATTCAACTCTTATGGTCTGGAGCCTGGTGTCCCATGTTTAAATCAGTCTCTGATTAGAGGGAAAGAATGAAAAAAAAGCAGTGGAACTGGTTTCATGGTCCAGAGTTGAATATTAGGGTGATACATGATACATCCACAACGTTGCACTGACAAAGACTTCTATTATTGTTGTTAATTAGGTACAGATTTGATTTAAATCTGCACCACAATACTGTTAGTCCATTGAGCTGAAGCCTAGGCAAGTACTCAGATCTTCCTTGGCCACTCTTTTTATATTTGTCTGTTCTCTTCCAATCTCCCTCTATCAGAGGATGGAGCATTAATCTCAAACCCGGCAGCCTGGAAGGAGAGGATCAATGTCCCTCTCTCTCTCTCTGTCTCTATCTCTCTCTGTCTCTCTCCGTCTCTCACTCTCTCTCTGTCTGTCTCTCTCTCTGTCTCTATCTCTCTCTGTCTCTCTCTGTCTCTCTCTCTCTCTCTCTCTCTCTCTCTCTGTCTCTGTCTGTCTCTCTATCTCTCTCTCTCTCTCTCAATTAAATGTAATTTCAATTAAGGGACTTTATTGGCATGGGAAACATATGTTTACATTAGCTATACTCACTGAGTCTGTACATAGTCAAAGATTTCCTTAATTTTGGGTCAGTCAGAGTGGTTCTGCCACTGTGTGCTCTCTGTTTAGGGCCAAATAGCATTCTAGTTTGCTCTGTTTTTATGTTCATTCTTTCCAATGTGTCAAGTAATTGTCTTTTTGTTTTCTCATGATTTGGTTGGGTCTAATTGTGTTGCTGTCCTGCAGTTCAGTGGGGTCTGTTTGTGTTTGTGAACAGAGCCCCAGGACCAGCTTGCTTAAGGGACTCTTCTCCAAGTTCATCTCTCTTTAGGTGATGACTTTGTTATGGAAGGTTTGGGAATCGCTTCCTTTTAGGTGGTTGTAGAATAATTAGCGGGTATCGGCCTAATTCTGCATGCATTATTTGGTGTTTTACGTTGTACACAAAGGATATTTTTGCAGAGTCTCAATTAGTTTTTTGTCCCATTTTGTGAATTCTTTGTTGGTGAGCGGACCCCGGACCTCACAACCATAAAGGGCAATGGGTTCTATAAATGATTCAAGTATTTTTATCCAGATCCTAATTGGTATTTCGAATTTTATGTTCCTTTTGATGGCATATAAGGCCCTTCTTGTCTCTCAGATCGTTCACAGCTTTGTTGAAGTTACCTGTGGAACTGATGTTTAGGTCGAGGTATGTATAGTTTTTGTGTGTTCTAGGGCAACGGTGTCCAGATGGAATTTGAATTTGTGGTCCTGGCAACTTTTTTGGAATACCATTATTTTTGTGTTACTGAGATTTACTGTCAGGGCCCAGGTCTGACAGAATCTATGCAGAAGATCTAGGTGCTGCTGTAGGACCTCCTTGGTTGGGGACAGATGCACCAGATCATCAGCAAACAGTAGACATTTGACTTCAGAGGATGATGTTAAAGAGTTTAAATATAGCCTATTGGAATTTGTGGTCTGCATATTTTATAATTTAATTTTGGATACCATCAACCCCACAGGTCTTTTTGGGTTGGAGGGTTTGTATTTTGTCCTGTAGTTCATTCAATGTAATTGGAGTATCCAGTGGGTTCTGGTAGTCTTTAATAGTTGATTCTAAGATTTGTATTTGATCATGTATATGCTTTTGCTGTTTGTTCTTTGTTTTAGTGCCAAAAAGACTGGAGAAGTGGTTCACCCATACATCTCGGTTTTGGATAGATATCTTTGTGTTGTTGTTTGTTTAGAGTTTTCCAATTTTCCCAGAAGTGGCAAGATTCTATGGATTCTTCAGTTACTCTGAGCTGATTTCTGACCTGCTGTTCCTTCTTTTTCCGTAGTGTATTTCTATATTGTTTTTGTGATTCACCATAGTGAAGGCATAGACTCAGGTTTACTGGGTCTTTATGTCTTTGGTTGGATAGGTTTCTCAATTTCTTTCTTAGGTTTTTGCATTCTTCATCAAACCGTTTGTCATTGTTGTTAATTTGCTTAGGTTGTATGCTTGAATTTGTTTGACTTGATAGTGAAGCTGAGAGGTCAAATATACTGTTTAGGTTTTCTACTGCCAAGTTTACACCTTCACTATTACAGTGGAACGTTTTGTCCAGGAAGTGTTCTAAAAGGGATTACATTTGTTGTTGCCTTGTTGTTTTTTGGTAGATTTACACACTACTTTACTTCCATCTATAGCATTTCTTAATATTATTAAGTTTTTTTTTGGCTTTGATGCCTCATGATTGATTATAGCTCTGTTCAAGTAGACTGTGATTTTGCTGTGATCTGAAAGGAGTGACAGTGGACTGAGTGTGAACGCTCTAAGAGACTCTGGGTTGAGGTCAGTGATTAAGTAGTCTACAGTACTACTGCCAAGAGATGAGCTATAGGTGTACCTACAGCAGGAGTCCCCTCGTAGCCTACCATTGACCATGTACATACCCAGCGTGCGACAGAGCTGCAGGAGTTGTGACCCGTTTTTGTTGGATATCAAATCAAATCAAACTATTTGCCACATGCGCCGAATACAAGTGTAGACTTTACAGTGGAATGCTTACTTACAAGCCCTTAACCAACAGTGCAGTTCAAGAAGAAGAAAATATTTACCAAGTAGGCTAAAATAAAAAGTAATAGTAAAAAGTAACACAATAAGAATAACAATAACGAGGCTATATACAGGGGGCACCGGTACCGAGTCAGTATGCAGGGGTACAGGCTAGTTGAGGTAATCTGTACATGTAGGTGGGGGCGAAGTGACTATGCATAGGTAACAAACAAACAGCGAGTAGCAGCAGTGTACAAGAGGGAGGGGGGGTGGTGTCAATGTAAATTGTCCGATGGCGATTTTTATGAATTATTCAGCAGTCTAATGGCTTTGGTGGTATAAGCTGTTGAGCCTTTTGGTCCAAGACTTGGCGCACTAGTATACGCTTGCCGTGCGGTAGCAGAGAAAACAGTCTATAACTTGGGTGACTGGAGTCTCTGACAATTTTATGGGCTTTCCTCTGACACCGCCTATTATATAGGTCCTGGATGGCAGGAAGCTTGGCCCCAGTGATGTACTGGGCTGTTCGCACTACCCTCTGTAGCGCCTTACGGTCAGATGCCGAGCAGTTGCCATACCAGGCGGTGATGCAACCGGTCAGGATGCTCTCGATGGTGCAGCTGTAGAACCTTTTGAGGATCTGGGGGCCCATGCCAAATGTTTTCAGTCTCCTGAGGGGGAAAAGGTTTTGTTGTGCCCTCTTCACGACTGTCTTGGTATGTTTGGACCATGATAGTTCATTGGTGATGTGGACACCAAGGGGCTTGAAGCTCTCAACCTGCTCCACTACAGCCCCGTCAATGTGAATGGGGGCGTGTTCGGCCCGCCTTTTCCTGTAGTCCACAATCAGCTCCTTTGTCTTGCTCACATTGAGGGAGAGGTTGTTGTCCTGGCACCACACTGCCAGTTCTCTGACCTCCTCCCTATACGCCGTCTCATCGTTGTCGGTGATCAGGCCTACCACTGTTGTGTCGTCAGCAAACTTATTGATGGTGTTGGAGTCGTGTTTGGCCACGCAGTAGTGGGTGAACAGGGAATACAGGAGGGGACTAAGTACACACCCCTGAGGGGCCCCAATGTTAAGGATTAGCGTGTTGCCTACTCTTACCACCTGGGTGCGGCCCGTCAGGAAGTCCAGGATCCAGTTGCAGAGGGAGGTGTTTAGTCCCAGAGTCCTTAGCTTAGTGATGAGCTTCGTGGGCACTATGGTGTTGAACGCTGAGCTGTAATCGATGAACAGCATTCTCACATAGGTGTTCCTTTTGTCCAGGTGAAGTGCGATTGAGATTGCTTCATCTGTGGATCTGTTGGAGTGGTATGCCAATTGGAGTGGTGCTAGGGTGTCCGGGAGGAGGTTGTTGATGTGGGCCATGACCAGCATTTCAAAGCACTTCATAGCTACCGACGTGAGTGCCACGGGGCGGTAATCATTTAGGCAGGTTACCTTCCCTTCCTTGGGCACAGGGACTATGGTGGTCTGCTTGAAACATGTAGGTATTACAGACTCGGTCAGGGAGAGGTTGAAAATGTCAGTGAAGACACTTGACAGTTGGTCCGCGCATGCTTTGAGTACACGTCCTGGTAATCCGTCTGGCCCAGCGGCTTTGTGAATGTTGACCTGTTTAAAGGTTTTGTTCACATCGGCTACCGAGAGTGTTATCACACAGTCATCCAGAACAGCTGGTGCTCTCGTGCATGCTTCAGAGTTGCTTGCCTCGAAGCAAGCATAAAAGGGATTTAGCTCGTCTGGTAGGCTCGCATCACTGGGCAGCTCGCGTCTGGGTTTCCTTTTGTAGTCCGTAATAGTTTTCAAGCCATGCCACATCCGACGAGCATCCGAACCGGTGTAGTAGGATTCAATCTTATTCCTGTATTGACGCTTTGCTTGTTTGATAGTTCATCTGAGGGCATAGCGGGATTTCTTGTAAGCGTCCGGATTAGTCTCCCACTCATTGAAAGCGGTAGCTCTAGCCTTTAGCTCGATGCGGATGTTGCCTGTAATCCATGGCTTCTGGTTGGGATATGTACGTACGGTCACTGTAGGGACGACGTCATCGATGCACGTATTGATGAAGCCGATGACTGAGGTTGTGTATTCCTCAATGCCATTGGATGAATCCCGGAACATATTCCAGTCTGTGCTAGCAAAACAGTTCTGTAGTGTAGTATTGAGCGAGTCACTGGTTACTTCCTGCTTTAGTTTTTGCTTGTAAGCAGGAATCAGGAGGATAGAATTGTGGTCAGATTTGTCAAATGGAGGGCGGGGGAGAGCTTTGTATGCATCTCTGTGTGTGGAGTAAAGGTGGTCTAGGGTTATTTTCCCCTGGTTGCACATGTGACATGCTGGTAAAAATTTGGTAAAACTGATTTAAGTTTGCCTCCATTAGTCCCCGGCCATTAGGAGCGCCGCTTCTGAGTGAGTATTTTCTTCTTTGCTTATGGCCTTATAGAGTTGGTTGAGAGTGGTCGTAGTGCCAGCTTCGCTTTGTGGTGGTAAATAGACGGCTATGAATAATACAGATGAGAACTCTCTTGGTAGCTATTGTGGTCGACAGCTTATCAGAAGGTACTCTACCTCAGGCGAGCAATACCTTGAGACTTCTTTAATATTAGACATCGCTCCAGCTGTTATTGACAAAAATACACACAACCCCACCCCTGGTCTTTACCAGAGGTAGCGTCTCTGTTCTGCCGGTGCATGGAAAATCCCGCCAGTTCAATATTGTCAGTTTATTCGTTCAGCCACGTCTCGGGGAAACATAAGATGTTACCGTTTTTAATGTCCCGTTGGTAGGATAATCTTAATGTAGGTCATCAATTTTATTGCACGTTAGCAAGGAGAATGGAAGGCATTAGGAGTTTACTTGCTTGCCTCCAGCTTCTCAGAAGGATCCCCGATCTGCATCCCCTTTTCCGGCGTCTTTTCTTCATGCAAAAGGTGTGGATCTGGGCCTGTCCAGTGAAAGCAGGATATCCTTCTCGTCAGACTCGTTAAAGGAAAAAAATGATTCCAGTCCGTGGTGAGTAATCCCTTTTCTGATGTCCAGAAGTTATTTTCGGTCATAAGACGGTAGCAGCAACATTATGTACACAACAAGTAAAAAATAAGTTACACAAAATCAAAAAATAAATAAAAAATTGCACAATTGGTTGGAAGAATGTACAACGTCAGCCATGTTCTTCGGCACCATCATGATACAACTTATGTTGTCGTAGTTGTGTCTAGGGGAGCGTATGGGGGAGGGAATGCTGTCACCTCCAGGTAGGTGTTTGTCCCCGTCTGTGCTGAGGGTGTCGGGTTCTTGTCCAGTTCTGGCATTTAGGTCGCCACAGACTAGTACATGTCCCTGGGCCTGGAAACTGAGAAGCTGTCATCGTATTGGTGGGATATAGGTAGCACACATGAGGACATTTTTCTCTGTTGAGATTTAATAGAGTGGGTTAGGTCTGCTATATACCAAATTAGCATACCCCTGAGTCTCTTCCCTGTTTCACACCTGGTAGTTTGGTGGATGGGACTACCAGCTCTCTGTAACCTAGAGGGCAACCAGTGGATCTGTCTCCTCTATACCATGTTTCTTGTAGGATGACAATGTCTGTATTTCCAATTTCTTTGATGCAGTCTGGGTTCCTGCTCTTTAAGCTAAAGGCAGATGATCTCAGACCTTGTATATTCCAGGATGAGATAGTAAAAGCTTTGTGTTCCATATTGTCTAGTGTTGTTTTTGTGTGGTTTAGGCCCGGACCATCACAGTAGGTCTCTCTCTCTCAATCTCTCTGTCCCTCTTTCTGTCTCCCTCCCTCTGTTTATCTCAATATTTCTGTCTCTCAATTTCTCTCTCTGTGTCTTTCAATTCAATCCAAAGGGCTTTATTGGCATGGGAAACATATGTCTACATTGCATAAGTAAATGAAATAGACAATAAACTGCACTGTCGGAACTAGAAGCACAAGCATTTCGCTACACTAGCAATAACATCTGCTAACCATGTGTAAATGACCAATACAATTTGATTTGAAACAAAAGGGAAATAAACAAGGGAAACATTTGTAAACATTACACACAAAAAATATAGACATTTCAAATGTTATATTATTGGCTATGTACAGTGCTGTAACAATGTGCAAGTAGTTGGAATATGAAAGGGAAAATAAATAAACAGATAAATATAGGCTGTATTTACAATGTTGTTTGTGCTCCACTGGTTGCCCCTTTCTCAAATCTTGCTGCTCTGATTGCACACTGCTGTATTTTGCCTAACAGATATGAGAGTTTATCAATGTTTGATTTGTTTTCAAATTCTTTGTGGGTCTCAGTGATCTTTGGGAAATAATGTCTGTAATATGGTCATACATTTGGCAGGAAGTTAGGAAGTGTAGCTCAGTTTCCACCTCATTTTGTGGGCAGTGGGCACATAGCCTGTCTTCTCTCAGGTCAGAGCTGGACTTATAGTTGCTGTCTCATCGGTATCCCCCACATCCCCCCATCTCTCCCCACACCCCCACTTCCCTCCCTCTCCCCCTTCCTCCACTGTCCCCTCACACCCCAGAATCCTGAGGATTCTATAAATAATGGCTGAACACAGGTTGAGACCAACAGTAGGCAGAGTCAGGGGATTGGCTGACTGAGCTCCAATCAGCTCTATGAGAGGCAGAGTCAGAGCGGTGATTGACAGGGTGGCTGGTGGAATGTTCTCAGAACGGGTGTAGTACCACAGCTAACCACTTGAGAGCGCTGTGGGATATTTGTTTGTTATTGGCATTGGTTCTTGTCCACTGAATGAGAGAGTAACTACTGCAGGGATTTCTGTAACTCAAGAGGCCATCTTTTCCATCTAACAAAGGTGTGAATATTCCTCATGTAAGAGGTAACCGTTGTTTGTGATATTGAGTAATGCTTAAATACTAAACAAAAATATAAACGCAACATGTAAAGTGTTGGTCCCATGTTTCATGAGCTGATAGAAAAGATCCCAGAAATTTTCCAAACGCACAAAAATCTTATTTCTCTAAAATTTTGTGCACAAATTTACTTACATTACTTACTTTCCTAACTCATAGGTCTCAGCAGGTACGAGTTGGCAACACACTCTCTTTTGGCTAGTCATCGACAACGAGCTGTCTAGGGATCAGTGTACTGACGCTATTTTTAAGAAAGGCCAACAGAGACTCTATTTCCTAAGGAAACTGCACTTTTTTAATGTTTATCTAACCATCATGGTTCTCTTTTATAAATCATTCATTGAGAGCATTCTTTCCTAATGCTTGACCTGCTGGTTTGGGAATATCAAGGTTGCACAGAAAAATAGGTTGGGCAAGATAGTCAGGACTTGCGGAAAAGTCATGGGGCAGTAACAGGAAGAACTGTCATCTCTCTACCTGGGCAGATCCCTCCATAAGGTGAATAAAAGAGCGATTGACTCTTCCCATCCACTCCACCCTGAATTCCAGCTCCTTCCCTCTGGACACAGGTACAAACAACTAAGGTAAAAAAAAAATTGGGCCAAGTACTCTTTTATTCCGAATACAATTACAGTGAGGGAAAAAAGTATTTGATCCCCTGCTGATTTTGTACGTTTGCCCACTGACAAAGAAATGATCAGTCTATAATTTTAATGGTAGGTTTATTTGAACAGTGAGAGACAGAATAACAACAAAAACAGCCAGAAAAACGCATGTGTAAAATGTTATAAATTGATTAGCATTTTAATGAGGGAAATAAGTATTTGACCCCCTCTCAATCAGAAAGATTTCTGGCTCCCAGGTGTCTTTTATAGTGGTAACGAGCTGAGATTAGGAGCACACTCTTAAAGGGAGTGCTCCTAATCTCAGCTTGTTACCTGTATAAAAGACACCTGTCCACAGAAGCAATCAATCAATCAGATTCCGAACTCTACACCATGGCCAAGATCAAAGAGCTCTCCAAGGATGTCAGGGACACGACTGTAGACCTACACAAGGCTGGAATGGGCTACAAGACCATCGCCAAGCAGCTTGGTGAGAAGGTGACAACAGTTGGTGCGATTATTCGCAAATGGAAGAAACACAAAAGAACTGTCAATCTCCTTCGGCCTGGGGCTCCATGCAAGATCTCACCTCGTGGAGTTGCAATGATCATGAGAACGGTGAGGAATCAGCCCAGAACTACACGAGAGGATCTTGTCAATGATCCCAAGGCAGCTGGGACCATAGTCACCAAGAAAACAATTGGTAACACACTACGCCGTGAAGGACTGAAATCCTGCAGCGCCCGCAAGGTCCCCCTGCTCAAGAAAGCACATATACATGCCCGTCTGAAGTTTGCCAATGAACATCTGAATGATTCAGAGGACAACTGGGTGAAAGTGTTGTGGTCAGATGAGACCAAAATGGANCTCTTTGGCATCAACTCAACTCGCCGTGTTTGGAGGAGGAGGAATGCTGCCTATGACCCCAAGAACACCATCCCCACCGTCAAACATGGAGGTGGAAACATTATGCTTTGGGGGTGTTTTTCTGCTAAGGGGACAGGACAACTTCACCGCATCAAAGGGACGATGTACCGTCAAATCTTGGGTGAGAACCTCCTTCCCTCAGCCAGGGCATTGAAAATGGGTCGTGGATGGGTATTCCAGCATGACAATAACCCAAAACACACGGGCAAGGCAACAAAGGAGTGCCTCAAGAAGAAGCACATTAAGGTCCTGGAGTGGCCTAGCCAGTCTCCAGACCTTAATCCCATAGAAAATCTGAAGGTTTGAGTTGCCAAAACTTAATGACTTGGAGAAGATCTGCAAAGAGGAGTGGGACAAAATCCCTCCTGAGATGTGTGCAAACCTGGTGGCCAACTACAAGAAACGTCTGACCTCTGTGATTGCCAACAATGGTTTTGCCACCAAGTACTAAGTCATGTTTTGCAGAGGGGTCAAATACTTATTTCCCTCATTAAAATGCTAATCAATTTATAACATTTTTCACATGCGTTTTTCTGGATTTTTTTGTTGTTATTCTGTCTCTCACTGTTCAAATAAAACTACCATTAAAATTATAGACTGATCATTTCTTTGTCAGTGGGCAAACGTACAAAATCAGCAGGGGATCAAATACTTTTTTCCCTCACTGTATGCAACTTAACAAAAGACTATGAAATTGCACTTACCCTGCCTATTTGTTTGTAAATATCCTTTGCTATTTATTTGACATTTTTAGATGTTATATGTTTTATGACTGCTGCAAGATGAATTGCCTCTGATAAAAAGTTTTCTGAATCTGAATCACCACATGTTTCAGCATGATACTGCATGCCCCCATGCCACAAGGATCTGTACACAACACCTGGAAGCTGAACATATCCCAGTTCTTCCATGGCCTGCATACTCATCCGACATGTCACCCATTGAGCATGTTTGGGATGCTCTGGACCGACGTATACGACAGCGTGTTCCAGTTCCCGCCAATTTCCAGCAACTTCGCACAGCCATGGAAGAGGAACAGACTGATCATTGAACAGCCTGATCAACTCTATGCAATGGAAATGTGTCGCGTTGCACACCAGATACTGACAGGTTTTCTGATCCACGCCCCCACCTTTTTTTAAAGGTATCTGTGACCAACAGATGCATATCTGTATTCCCAGTCATGTGAAATCCATAGATTAGGGCCTAATTAATTTATTTAAATTTACTGATTTCCTTATATGAACTGTAACCCAGTAAAACCTTTGAAATTGTTGCATGTTATGTTTATGTTTTTGTATTATACATTCACATATAATGTAAAAAAAAATATCTGAATCACTGCAAGCTCCCATGTGGCCTTCAGGAGATATGTCACCTTTCTACAGTATACCATTTAGCAGGCACTTTTATCCAAAGCGACTTACAGTCATGCATGCATACATATTTATGTCTATTAAGGCAGCACCCCGCACCTCTCTGTTTCAGAGGGGTTAGGTTAAATGCGGAAGACACGTTTCAGTTTAATACATTCAAGTTGGACAATTGACTAAGTATCCCCCTTTCCCCTTTACGTACAGGTGGTCCCGGGAATCGAACACACTATCATGGTGGCGCAAGTGTCAGGGCAGCAGGGCTGATGGTGCCAGCATGGTACACCGTAGGAGACAGAGCTATGTCCTGGCAGGTACCCGTCTTTCTGTTCATCTCCCTGTCCGTCCGGTTCTGTCTGTCCATCTCGGTCTGTCTGTCGGTCTGTGCCTGCCAAGGTCACTTCCTGAAACATATCCCTCAGTCGATACTGACGCAACACGCAAGGATCGATACGCACCAATCCCAACCTAGCTCCTCTCAGCCTGGCTTACTGGAGCACTCCTCAACCCCCTCAGACCTATTCTGGGAGGCGACCTCAGACCTCATCCCTCAGACCTATTCTGGGTGGCGTCCTCAGACCTCACCCCTATTCTGGTTGGTGACCTCAGACCTCACCCCTCAGACCTATTCTGGGTGGTGACCTCGAACCTCACCCCTCAGACCTATTCTGGGAGGCGACCTCAGACCTCACCCCTCAGACCTATTCTGGGTGGTGACCTCAGACCTCACCCCTCTGACCTATTCTTGGAGGCGACCTCAGAGATGACGAGGGAACTCAGGGTGACATCATAGAAGACACACTGTCATAGGTTCCTGGAGGTTATTACAACGTGTCAGTCAGGTGATGAGCTAATGGAATAGATGTACCTCACGCATGCACTGTGGTGACTCGAATAAGCGTGGAGATCCTCAAGGAACTACTGCTAGTCAATGGTTCATATTTGCACCTTTGATTAGTTGAGGGATTCTTGTAGGAACCTTTAATGGTTCAATGCAGCAAAAGGTTCGTGGAGGAACACTGAAGTGCAGGCGTGGCTTAGTAGGGCCGTGGTTTTAAGATAGATCTTTTTTTGGCATTTGTCATTCCTGTTCGTCTGTTCTGTCGTATTGTCATTGCATATTAAGGTTGTACACCTGTCTTGTTTGGCACACTTTGTACAAAATAATAAAATGCAGTACTAAGGATAATTCTAAACGTAGCTCTTTATTAGCTAGTTACTACAGGCATGTTCACGTATCACCAACCATGACCAACCAACCATTTTTTAAACTTCCCGGGCTTTCTTAACCAATCATAGCACAGTATGATACAGCGGTAAGATCCATCCAATTACAATTCAGTATGTTTACACATATGAATATTACATCCCCCTTCTTTTAAAACAAAATAAAAATGTTTTACATATTCTAAGCGTTTCCTTTGAATACATGCTCTGCAGTTTGAACTTCAGGTAAGTAACCATTTATATTGCATACTACACCAACTGAGTCAACAGACTCTGAAACAATGATCCAACATACTGTTACTTTTCGAACAAGGGATTCTCAGTAACTTCGCTTTCACTGTAGAAATGACATCGTAACATTTCAAACAAATGACATCGTACATTTCAAACAAATACAATACCAAAGCATTTCAAGTGAACTTTCAATAACACGTTTACAGTCTGGAACTCTTTTAGGGCAGCGATCCGCCTACACCCTTTGACATTTCACAGGTCTAGGACAGCTCTGGGCTTGACCTCTCTTCCTGACCTTGTGCGATATGATGCTGAGCATGCTTGTGTGTCAGTCAACAGTTCTTGTGGTGTTGCAGGTAAGTATGGTGTATGTTGTTCTGTGTGTGTGTTTAGTCCATCTAGTTCTCTTTCAGGGGAACAGTTCATCTCATCAGTGTGTTGTTCTTTTGTGTTCAGAAGGTGACGACGATTGCGGCGGTACATCGCTCCTTCTGCGGTGCGGACGTGATATGAACGTTCAGTGTCAGCTGGCTGGATGACGACTGCTGGCTTCCAGAGGCCATGCTCCTGGATTCTAACTGACTCTCCGTCGATCAGTGGTGGCAGTGGTCTAGCTGACCTGTCGTAGTATCGCTTTTGTTGTTGTTGTCTCTGTGCACGTTTTTCATGCATTTCCTTGTAGCTGACGACCTCAGGTTGCAGCTGCTGGTTGGTGCTGGGAAGGATTGAGCGAAGTCTGCGGCTCATCAACAGCTGGGCTGGTGATTTGAAGTTGTCAACTGGAGTGTTGCGGTATTCAAGGAGACTGAGGTAGGGGTCTCTCTTGTCGGCTTTTGCTTTGTCCATGAGTGATTTAGCAATCTGCACAGATTTTTCAGCAAGGCCATTACTTTGAGGGTAATGTGGGCTTGTGGTGACATGTGTGAACTCCCATGCTTTTGTGAAGGATTCAAACTCATTTGATTTGTAACAGGGCCCATTGTCAGATATTAAAGTCTCTACAATGCCATGCCTGGCAAAGGCTGCTTTCAGCTTGTGTATCACAGCTGCAGATGTGGTGCTGTGAAGCTTGTCGAGTTCGAAGTATCT
>QNTS01010190.1:0-11884 GCA_003317085.1 Hucho hucho
GAGAGAGAGAGAGAGAGAGAGAGAGAGAGAGAGAGAGAGAGAGAGAGAGAGAGAGAGAGAGAGAGAGAGAGAGAGATCATAACAACAAAGACAAATCAGGATACACAAAACATGAATGTTTTTTTTGTTAATTCCTTCAAATGTTTCAAGTAATTATCTTTTTGTTTTCTCATGATTTGGTTGGGTCTAATTCTGTTGCTGTCCTGAGGCTCTGTTTGTATTTGTGAACAGAGTCCCAGGACAAGCTTGCTTAGGGAACTCCTCTCCAGGTTCATCTCTCTGTAGGTGATTGGTTTGTTATGAACTGTTTGGGAATCGCTTCCTTTTAGGTGGTTGTAGAATTTAACGGCTCTTTTCTGGAATTTGATGAATAGCAAATAGCAGGTATTCTGTTCTGCATGTTTACTTTGTGTTTTATGTTGTATACTGACAACATTTTTGAGTCTCAATTTGGTGTTTGTCCCTTTTTGTAAATTATTGGTTGATGAGTGGACCCCAGACTTCACAACCATGAGGGACAATGGGTTCCATAACTGATTCAAGTTTCTTTGGTATGTCAAATTGTATGTTTCTTTTGATGGCATAGAAGGCCCTTCTTGTGTCTAGATGTTTTTGTTTTACTGAGATTTACTGTCAGAGCCCAGGTCTGACAGAATCTTGGCGGAAGATCTAGGTGCTGCTGTAGGCCCTCCTTGGTTGGGGACAGAAGCGCCAGATCATCAGCAAACAGTAGACATTTGACTTCAGATTCTAGTAGTGTGAGGCCGGGTGCTGCAGACTGTTCTAATGGCCTCCCAAATTCATTGATAAATATGTTGAAGAGGTTGGGGCTTAAGCTGCATCCCTGTCTCACCCACGGCCCTGTGGAAAGAAATGTGTGTGTTTTTTGCCAATTTTAACTGGACACTTGTTGTTTGTGTACATGGATTTTATAATGTTGTAAGTTTTTCCCCGAACACTACTTTCCATCAATTTGTATAGCAGACCCTCATGCAACATTTTGTCAAAAGATTTTTTGAAATCAACATAGCATGAGAAGACTGCCTTTGTTTTGGTTTGTTTGTCAATAAGGCCATGCAGGGTGCATACGTGGTCTGTTGTACAGTGATTTGGTAAATAGCCAATTTGACATTTGCTAATTACATTGTTTTCACTGAGAAAATCTATGAGTCTGCTTTTAATCACGTTGTAGAGGATTTTCCCAAGGTTGCTGTTGACGCATATCCCACGGTAGTTATTGGGGTCAAATTTTTCTCCACTTTTGTGGATTGGGGTGATCAGTCCTTGGTTCCAAATATTGGGGAAGATACCAGAACTAAAGAGTTAAAGTTTAGCCAATTGGAATTTCTGTTCTGTATATTTTGTCATTTTGTTTAGGATACCATCAACACCACAGGCCTTTTTGGGTTGGAGGATTTGTATTTTGTTCTGTAGTTCATTCAATGTAATTTGAGAATCCAATGGGTTCTTGGAGTCTTTAATAGTTGATTCTAAGATTTGTATTTGATCGTGTATATGTTTTTTCTGTTTGTTCTTTGTTATAGGGCTTCTTTGTGTTGTTGTTTGTTTAGTGTTTTCCAATTTTCCCAGAAGTGCTTAGTCTATGGATTCTTCAATTACATACAGCTGATTTCTGACATGCTGTTCCTTCTTTAGTGTAGCTCAGGTTTTCTCTAATTCTTTCTTAGGTTTTTGCATTTGTCATCAAACCATTTGTCACTGTTGTTAATGTTCTTCGGTTTTCTGTTTGACATGTTTAGATTTGATAGGGAAGCTGAGAGGTCCAATATACTGTTTAGGTTTTCTACTGCCAAGTTTACACCTTCACTATTACAGTGGAACGTTTTGTCCAGGAAGTTCTCTAAAAGGGATTGAATTTGTTGTTGCCTAATAGTTTTTGGTAGATTTCCACACTACTTTCCTTCCGTCTATAGCATTTCTTAATATTATTCAGTTACTTTGGCTTTGATGTCTCATGATTGAGTTTTGCTCTTTACAAGTAGACTGATTTTTTGCTGTGATCTGATAGGGGTGTCAGTGATCTGACTGTGAAAGCTCTGAGAGACTCTAGGTTGAGGTCAGTGATAAAGTAGTCTACAGTACTACTGCCAATTGATGAGCTATAGGTGTACCTACCATAGGAGTCCCCTCGAAGCCTACCATTGACTATGTACATACCCAGCGTGCGACAGAGCTGCAGGAGTTGTGACCTGTTTTTGTTGGTTATGTTGTCGTAGTTGTGTCTAGGGGGGCATATGGGGGAGGGATTGCTGTCACCTCCAGGCAGGTGTTTGTCCCCCAGTGTGCTGAGGGTGTCAGGTTCTTGTCCAGTTCTGGCATTTAGGTCGCCACAGACTAGTACATTTCCCTGGGCCTGGAAATGATTGATCTCCCCCTCTAGGAAGGAGAAGCTGTCTCCATGAATGTATGGGGATTCTAGTGGTGGGATATAGGTAGCACACAGGAAGACTCTGTTGACATAATTTCCTTTTGAATTTCTAGCCAAATGTAAAATGTTCCTGCTCTATACCAAATTAGCATACCCCGTGAGTCCCATCCCTGTTCCACCACCTGGTAGTTTGGTGGATGGGACTACCAGCTCTCTGTAACCTAGAGGGCAACCAGTGGGTTCGTCTCCTCTATACCATGTTTCTTGTAGGATGACAATGTCTGTATTTCTGATTTCTTTGATAAAGTCTGGGTTCCTGCTCTTTAGGCCAAAGGCAGATGACCTCAGGCCTTGGATATTCCAGGATGAGATAGTGAAGGCTTTGTGTTCCATAAAGTGTCCAATGTTGTTAGTTGTGTGGTTTGTCCTCTGACCTGACCGTGAGCAAAGTCTGCTGCGCATCTGTGTGTATTATTATGTGGCTGGGTGAACCTAGTTGGTCCTCAGACAGCAGGTCTAGTGCATGCTGGGTGTCTGGACACCAGAGTTTAAACACTCAATGTTTGAGAAAAAGTTTATTTTCTTGTATATATTTTCCATTTGAGTCCATAAGGAGTACAATCTGTGTCTTGTGTATGTCCTCAGTGGGTGTGGGGGGGTTGTCAGGAGGGCTATCAGGGTTGCTGACAGAAGGGGTGCTCAGAGGGGGTGGGATCCCCTGGGCTAGGGGATCTTCATTTATCTGTCCCGCTGTGATGTTGACGCTATGGTCAGGGTCTGGGGTGGACTGTTCTGCTGTGGTGTTGAGATTTTGTTTCGGGAGCTGAGGTTCTACTGGCTTCTCTGGTACCTCGGTACCTCTCTAATGCATTGTTCTCTGTCACACGTCATCCCCTCACCCTCTCCTCCAACGCTCTGATCCTCTGCTCTAGTGCTCTGTTCTCCTGCTCCTGCTCTTTCTCCTGTAGATGTTGTCTCACCACAGAGTGCAGATACAGTGAGGGAAAAAAGTATTTGATCCCATGCTTATTTTGTACGTTTGCCCACTGACAAAGAAATGATCAGTCTATAATTTTAATGGTAGATTTATTTGAACAGTGAGAGAGAATAACAACAAAATCCAGAAAAACGCATGTGAAAAATGTTATGAATTGATTTGCATTTTAATGAGGGAAATAAGTATTTGACCCCTCTGCAAAACATGACTTAGTACTTGGTGGCAAAACACTTGTTGGCAATCACAGAGGTCAGACGTTTCTTGTAGTTGGCCACCAGGTTTGCACACATCTCAGGAGGGATTTTGTCCCACTCCTCTTTGCAGATCTTCTCCTCTTTGCAGATCGAGGCTGACGTTTGGCAACTGGAACCTTCAGCTCCCTCCACAGATTTTAAGGTCTGGAGACTGGCTAGGCCACTCCAGGACCTAATTTGCTTCTTCTTGAGCCACTCCTTTGTTGCCTTGGCCGTGTGTTTTTGGTCATTGTCATGCTGGAATACCCATCCACGACCCATTTTCAATGCCCTGGCTGAGGGAAGGAGGTTCTCACCCAAGATTTTTTCGGTACATGGCCCCATCCATCATCCCTTTGATGCGGTGAAGTTGTCCTGTCCCCTTAGCAGAAAAACACCCCCAAAGCATAATGTTTCCACCTCCATGTTTGACGGTGGAGATGGTGTTCTTGGGGTCATAGGCAGCATTCCTCCTCCTCCAAACACGGCGAGTTGAGTTGATGCCAAAGAGCTTCATTTTGGTCTCATCTGACCACAACACTTTCACCCAGTCTCCACGAGGTGAGATCTTGCATGGAGCCCCAGGCCGAGGGAGATTGACAGTTCTTTTGTGTTTCTTCCATTTGCGAATAATCGCACCAACAGTTGTCACCTTCTCACCAAGCTGCTTGGCGATGGTCTTGTAGCCCATTCCAGCCTTGTGTAGGTCTACAAACTTGTCCCTGACATCCTTGGAGAGCTCTTTGGTCTTGGCCATGGTGGAGAGTTTGGAATCTGATTGATTGCTTCTGTGGACAGGTGTCTTTTATACAGGTAACAAGCTGAGATTAGGAGCACTCCCTTTAAGAGTGTGCTTCTAATCTCAGCTCGTTACCTGTATAAAACACACCTGGGAGCCAGAAATCTTTCTGATTGAGAGGGGGTCAAATACTCATTTCCCTCATTAAAATGCAAATCATTTTATAACATTTTTCACGTGCGTTTTTCTGGATTTGTTTGTTGTTATTCTGTCTCTCACTGTTCAAATAGACCTACCATTAAAATTATAGACTGATCATTTCTTTGTCAGTGGGCAAACGTACTAAATCAGCAGGGGATCAAATACTTTTTTCCCTCACTGTATGTCTCTCTCCACCTCCAGCTCTCCAGGTCTAGTTAAGGGGGTGTTGTTATGCTAGACTGTTGTCTGGGTCTGTGCTGACTGGAGTGTTGTCACCTGCTGTTCCAGCTCCACCTGCCTTACCTCCAGCAGGGTGAATGTATCCATCATTTCTATGAGGGAGTAGTACTCTGTGCTGGGAGGTTGTCTTTCTGCTTGGGGTTGCTCGTCTGTGGGGTTATATAATGAAGAGGTCTGGTCTGACTCGCTCGGGGTGGGGGTATCTTTCTCAAGGGAGAGCTTCTCCTGCTGAGCTAATTCTTTGATTAGGTGAAAGTCCAGCTGAAACTGTTTGGGGTTGCCCTGTACCAATACTGTTCCAGACTTATAAAGATTCATATTAGCTGACTCAGAGTCCTCGTTGTCTAGTATCCTGAGTTTCCACCCATCGGTAACACCCCTCCTGTTAACAGAGGGGTAGTGTGTTAATATAGCACTGTGCCATGCCAGGGGATGGTCTGGTTAATATAGCACTGTGCCAGGGGATGGTCTGTGTGGAAGACTAAGTTGCTTACGTTCCCATTTTTATAATAGTCAGCAAAAAGTGTCTCTTGATTTTCCATAAGGAGCTTCATTTTGTACTCTTTTTGTGTCTTATCATTCTTTTACATACAGAGGGTACTGTATTTTAATTACCTCTGAACAGTGGGAGGCAGCTTCTAAGGCCTCTCCATTTGGTTGGGGCTCTCCTGCCATTGTTGGGCTCAAGGGCTTTGACACCTCTCGCTTGACACGTCAGTGCTAATTTAAGTTGTATCTCTTTGTCCTAGCAAGCTTGGTAGCCTTAGCATTCAGTCCTTATAAAGTAAAATATATCATTCTAGTGTATTTTTCTTCTTGGCTTTTGAAAGTAAAAAATAGCTTCAAACTAAACATTATTCACTCAGTTCCAGGATGGATGGTGTTTTCAGGTTTCTGTTTGTTTGCCAGAGCATCTATATTTTTTTGTAAAAACGTGCTGAAAAATGCTGGTCTCTCTCTCTCTCTCTCTCTCTCTCTCTCTCTCTCTCTCTCTCTCTGTCNTCCATCCCTCCATCCATCCATCCATCCATCCATCCCACAATTCATCCACCTTTCCCTCCATCCATCCCTCCCTCCCTTCATCCATCTTCCATGGCCTGTTGTGCTCTCTCTCTCTCTCATCCATGTTCACTCATTTAACATTTTCCATTTAACATGTTCACTCATTTAACATTGTTTTGGGGTCATATCCCTCCTTTACTCAAGTGTTTCCTTTATTCTGGCAGTTACTAGTACATGGGTCGCATCCCAAATAGCATTCTATTCCCTGTGGGCCTGTAGTGCTCTATATAGGGAATAGGGGCCCGTAGGACTCTGGTCAAAAGTAGTGCTCTATATAAGGAATAGGGGCCCATAGAACTCTGGTCAAAAGTAGTGCACTATGTAGGGAATAGGGGCCCATAGAACTCTGGTCAAAAGTAGTGCACTATGTAGGGAATAGGGGCCTATAGGACTCTGGTCTAAAGTAGTGCACTATATAGGGAATAGGGGCCCATAGAACTCTGGTCAAAAGTAGTGCACTATGTAGGGAATAGGGGCATATAGGACTCTGGTCTAAAGTAGTGCACTATATAGGGAATAGGGGCCGGTAGGACTCTGGTCTAAAGTAGTGCATTATGTAGGGAATAGGGGCCTGTAGGACTCTGGTCAAAAGTAGTGCATTATGTAGGGAATAGGGGCCTGTAGGACTCTGGTCTAAAGTAATGCTCTACATAGCGAATAGGGGCCCGTAGGACTCTGGTCTGAAGTAGTGCCATAGATTAAATAGAAAGGAAACTGTACATGGCTCTGGATAAACACTTAGATTAAAACCAGCAGGTTTAGAACTGTTGAATACATCTTGTGTTGTGTTATCTTAGTGGAATGTATGTCTGTCAAGATCTTTCATTTCATATCTAGGTGTAGCTGCCTGCTTTAGGAGTGCCCCACATAGGGAATAGGATTCCATTTGGGATATAGCCCCTCGATGTCCCAGTGCTTAAACAGCACAGGGCTGCTGTCTCGCTCATGATCTGTAGAGCTGAATATACTGAGACCTCTACTGCCCCCTGGTGGATGGTTATAACCACAGTCATTATGCCTTTCTCTTTCTCCACTGCCTGGGTACTGCCTGGGTACTGCCTGGGTACTGCCTGGGTACTGCCTGGGTACTGCCTGGGTACTGCCTGGGTACTGCCTGCATATTCTAACAACTGGTTTAGAGGTTGGGCTTGATTGACTCTCATCGCATCTCCCTTTTCCTCAACTTGACTAAGCGCCATTCTCTCAGCTGGTTTCAGGGTTGGGGTTTGGGGTCAGTTTCTCTCTCTCAGGTTTTTACTCTGTCTCATATCTATCTATCTATCTATCTATCTATCTATCTATCTATCTATCTATCTATCTATCTATCTATCTATCTATCTATCTATCTATCTATCTATCTATCTATCTATCTATCTTTTGAATTGAATGATTTTGAATTTGGCGCCATACATTTCCCCGGGTAGTGGCGGGAATGGGGCGCTAGCGCCCCAATGATCCGTAAGAGGTTTTTAATAATGAACTACTTCTACAGAAGAGACAGGTCATTGAGTCCTTTAATAATGATTTACTTCTACAGAAGAGACAGGTCATTGAGTCCTTTAATAATGAACTACTTCTACAGAAGAGACAGGTCATTGAGTCCTCCTCTTACGGATTGGAAACTTTTTTTTAAATTTTCGCCTAAAATGACTTACCCAAATCTAACTGCCTGTAGCTCGGGACCTGAAGCAAGGATATGCATATTCTTGAAAGGAAACACTTTGAAGTTTGTGGAAATGTGAAATGAATGTTGGAGAGTAACACATTAGATCTGGTAAAAGATAATACAAAGAAAAAAACATATTTGAACTGCAAGAGAAATGCTATCATGTATTATTATAGTATGTGCAAAGTTTTAGACTGATCCAATGAACCATAAAGAAAAAAAGGTAATTTAATTTTTTTTAACCTTTATTTAACTAGGCAAGTCAGTTACAAACAAATTGTTATTTAAAATGACAGCCTACCCCAACCAAACCCGAACGATGCTGGGCCAGTTGTGCACTGCCTTATGGGACTCCCAATCACGGCCGGATGTGACACAGTCTGGAATCAAAACATTGACTGTAGTGACGCCTCTAGCACTGAGATGCAGTGCCTTAGACTGCTGCGCCACTCGGGAGCCCAAGTCAATGAGTTCTTAATAATTCGAACAGAATGGCCTTAGTCTTGACTCAGACCTTATGGTGACCTCCTTATCACTCTGAGGGAAAGAGTCACGACTATGGCTGCCATGCAAAAATAATGACTCTTTATCTAGTGCAGTCCAAAGCACACCCTCCCTCAGTTTGATCCTAATGGCATTTTTCATTTTAGGCTTTTTAAATGGGACAGTGAGGAGAGTGTTAAAATGTCTCCACTATGCAGTTGTTGTAATGTAACCCTTGTGTAATCAGCCTTAGAAAGAAAGTTTCCTGCTGAGACTTGCCTCTAATTCAAAAATCTCAATCCCAATGGTCTGTGGGGGGTTTTCCAATGAGCAGAAGGATGGATGTTAGATGTTTCGATGATATGACCAGGCGATACACACATAGAGTTTCCTCATCATTATCAGCAGTCGTCCACCATGAACTCATGTAAGAAATGCTAAAGTATTACACAAGGGATATAAAAAAAACGTGTCATAAAGGGTTATTAACGTGTCATAAAGGGTTATTAACGTGTCATAAAGTCCTTACGTAACGTTCGGGTATGGCCTACATTCAAATAAAAGTGTCATCAGGTTTTCTCTGGGTGACCTGACCAGCGGTGCCACTAGATGGCAGTAGTGGTGTAGCCTGGGATTTAGACAGTCCTGTCAGAAGGGTGAAGAACGTTGATGGGGAGGACAAGGAGGAGGTCAGGTTAGCGATGCTGATCAGTTTGGGGACGTCAGGATATCTCCGGGGACTTTCTAATGTGTCTGCTGCTGTGAGGGAGAGGGACATTCACACACACACACACGCACGCACACGCACACGCACACACACTCACACTCACACTCACACTCACACTCACACTCACACTCACACTCACACACACACACACACACACACACACACACACACACACACACACACACACACACACACACACACACACACACACACACACACACTCACACACACTCACACACACACACACACACACTGCTTACAGGGAGGTTTACCCAGGGAAGACTAGCACAAACACATAGTCTTGCTTAACTAACCTTGTGCGGACACGCAATTGATTCCCATTCAAAATCCTATTTTCCATAACCCCTAACCATAAAACTAATCTTTAACAACAAACTCTAATCCTAATTCTGATCCTAACACTAACTCTAATCCTAATTCTAAACCTAACACTAACTCTAATCCTAATTCCAATCCTAACACAAACTCTAATCCTAATTCTAATCCTAACACAAACTCTAATCCTAATTCTAATCCTAACACTAACTCTAAACCTAATTCTGATCCTAACACTAACTCTAATCCTAATTCTAAACCTAACACTAACTCTAATCCTAATTCTGATCCTAACACTAACTCTAATCCTAATTCTAAACCTAACACAAACTCTAATCCTAATTCTAAACCTAACACTAACTCTAATCCTAATTCTGATCCTAACACTAACTCTAATCCTAATTCTAAACCTAACACTAACTCTAATCCTAATTCTAAACCTAACACTAACTCTAATCCTAATTCTAATCCTAACACAAACTCTAATCCTAATTCTAAACCTAACACTAACTCTAATCCTAATTCTAAACCTAACACTAACTCTAATCCTAATTCTAATCCTAACACTAACTCTAATCCTAATTCTAATCCTAACACTAACTCTAATCCTAATTCTAATCCTAACACAAACTCTAATCCTAATTCTAAACCTAACACTAACTCTAATCCTAATTCTAATCCTAACACTAACTCTAATCCTAATTCTAAACCTACCACTAACTCTAATCCTAATTCTAAACCTAACACTAACTCTAATCCTAATTCTAAACCTACCACTAACTCTAATCCTAATTCTAATCCTAACACTAACTCTAATCCTAATTCTAATCCTAACACTAACTCTAATCCTAATTCTAAACCTAACACTAACTCTAATCCTAATTCTAATCCTAACACTAACTCTAATCCTAATTCTAAACCTAACACTAACTCTAATCCTAATTATAATCCTAACACTAACTCTAATCTTAATTCTAATCCTAACACTAGGCGGTGCATTTAGACCAGGCGGTGCATTTAATGATTAGGTAGGTTCTTCTAGTCTACTACATTCTACTGGGAGGAAGAATCAAAATATTTTCAGGTCATTTAAACGAATCAGGACATTTAACAGCATCAGGATATTTAACAGCATCAGGATATTTAACAGCACCAGGATATTTAACAGCATCAGGATATTTAACAGCATCAGGATATTTAACAGCACCAGGATATTTAACAGCATCAGGATATTTAACAGCATCAGGATATTTAACAGCATCAGGACAGGGTGTAGAAACTCAAAGAAAGCCAAATATCACAGGGGAAAGAAAACAAACATTCAATCCCAGAGCAGATAGGTGAGTATGTAGGAATGGGGATTAGCCAGGGGCTGGAGAGGGTGTTTCAGGGTCTGCCAGTTTCCACAGTGTATTCCTTTTTAATTTCAGGATAAAGGCCAAGCTTATTTTTTAACATGTATTCTGCGGACAGAAAGGAATCCCTTTGGTAGTTAAGAGACCTGTGTTGGATTTTATTGGGCTGTGGTGGATCAGGCCAGGAAACCAGAGTTAATGCCTCTCTACCACTTCAAACACATGCCAGGACCTCTTTAATGTCATGGGGTGGAGGGGAGGTGGAGAGGGTGAGACAGAAGAGAGATCCCCTGGAAGAGCACTAGTCTGAGGCAGGAGGGATAGGCTTAAGCCTTTCTTATGTCGGGGGAGGGATGGATGGTATGAGGAGGATAGGAGGAGGGGAGGTGGGGAGGTGGAGGACGGGAGGTGGGAAGGTGGAGGAGGGGCATCTGTATGCTTATGTAGATATTCCATAAAAAATCAGCCGTTTCCAGCTGCATTAGTCATTTACAACATTAACAATGTCTACACTGTATTTCTGATCAATTTGATGTTATTATAATGGTCAAAAAACGTGTTTTACTTTCAAAAACAAGTGACCGCAAACTTTTTAACGATAGTGTATATGTTTTATTTTTCATATTTATTTTTACAAATATTACAATGTTTCTTCCACTTCGACATTACAGATTATTTTGTGTAAATCGCTGACAAAAAAATGACATTTAAATCAAATTTAATCCCTCTTTGTAACAAAACAACATTTTGAAAAAGTCAACTGCTGCTACCAGACTATTAAACTACTCAGTTTATACTCTGACCCAATGGTTGACCTTTTCTTATGGTATCAGGTCACAAATCTTGCTGCTGTGATGGCACACTGCAATTTTTCACCTAACAGATATGGGAGTTAGAGCTCTCTCTCTCTCTCTCTCTCTCTCTCTCTCTCTCTCTCTCTCTCTCTCTCTCTCTCTCTCTCTCACACACCCCTGGTTTCACTGCTACTGTTATTCCTCTCTGCTGCTCTTTCAATGTATGCCTACCGTCATTACTGCTCTATGTGGAGGAGAATCAAGGCTTGAGGGTTGTGGGGTGGACTGGGCTGGGCTTGTCGCAGAGTTGTTATGTGGGAATCCTAGGATGTCTTTCTAGTCTTGCCAGCAGAAGCGGCAGAGTTCATGGGTGAGACTCAGATTCTCCAGTGTTTCTCCGATGTTAATGTCTTTCTGTAAAGACGGCCATGACACATTCCCTCCAACTCTCTCTCTCCACCTCTCTATCTCTCTCACCACCTCTCTCTCTCTCTATGTCTCTCTGTCTCTCTATGTCTCTCTATGTCTCTCTCTCTCTCTCTCTCTCTCTCTCTCTCTCTCTCTCTCTCTCTCTCTCTCTCTCTCTCTCTCTCTCTCTCTCTCTCTCTCTCTCTCTCTCTCTCTCTCTCTCTCTCTCTCTCTCTCTCTCTCTCTCTCTCTCC
>QNTS01010190.1:12086-26408 GCA_003317085.1 Hucho hucho
CCTCTCTCTCTCTCTCTCTCTCTCTCTCTCTTTCTCTTTCTCTCCACAACTCTCAATTGAAGGTCTTTTTTGACATGGGAAACGTATTTACATTGCCATTGCAAGTGAAATAGAAAAGAAACAATAAAAAATTAACAGTAAACATTACACAAATTATGTGCAAATAGTTAAATTACAAAAGGTTGTATTCCTTTTTACTTGTGACAACAGGTCACAAATCTTGCTGCTGTGACGGCACACTGTGGTATTTCACCCAGTAGATATGGGAGTGCAGCTCAGTTTCCACCTCATTGTGTGGGCAGTGTGCACATAGCCTGTCTTCTCTTCAGAGCCAGGTCTGCCTACAGCGGCCTTTCTCAATAGCAAGGCTATACTCATTGAGTCTGTACATAGTCAAAGCTTTTCTTGGGTTTGGGTCAGTCACAGTGGTCAAGTATTCTGCCACTGTGTACTCTCTGTTCAGGGCCAAATAGCATTCTAGTTTGCTCTGTTTTTTGGTAAATTATTTCTAATGTGTCAAGTAATTATCTTTTTGTTTTCTCATGATTTGGTTGGGTCTAATTGTGTTGCTGTCCTGGGGCTCTGTGGGATCTATTTGTGTTTGTGAACAGAGCCCCAGGACCAGCTTGCTTAGGGGACTCTTCTCTAGGTTCATCTCTCTTTAGGTGATGGCTTTGTTATGGGAGGTTTGGGAATCACTTCCTTTTAGGTGGTTGTAGAATATAATGGCTATTTTCTTGTATTTGATTATTAGCGGGTATTCTGCATGCAGAGTTTCAATTTGGCGTTTGTCCCATTTTGTGAATTCTTGGTTGGTGAGAGGACCCCAGACCACACAACCATGAAGGGCAATGACAGAATCTGTGCAGAAGATTAACTAGCATGTATATGTTAACAGGAAGAATTTCCATTCATTGAATGTTTAGATCATCTCCAAGTGGGGTCTCATTCATTCTGGGCCACAGCAGAGTAGACCTGCGTCTAGAAGCTGGTGAGAGTGGAGGCGGGTGGCTTCTCTGTGAGTTCTTTTTTTGTTTCAGTGTATAATAGCCTACTAACCGTGCAAAATAACGTAACACAACGGTTTTACCCTAGGAGGTTACTGGGGCTATCCCCTGAAAAAGTGGCTTCTCACTCCCGAACAGCAGAGAAAAAAAATGCACTACAATTTGGTGACAGCAGATCAAGTTCGGCTGTGGAGCGCACCATCGGACTGCTGAAGGGCAGGTGGTGTTGCCTTGATGCATCAGGTGGAAAACTCCTCAACAAGCCAGAGAAGGTAACTTCAGTTAATAAAAAGTCTAAACTTAAATTTAGTTTTCCAACATTTTATATTCAGCATTTAATTGAAATGTCACACCCAAAGGTTCCGGCCAAATAGCTAAAAACAGTTTTTAATTTGGCCCTATGGTTACTGAGATGTCCCCTTGAAGCTTGTTCATTTTGTAGCTATACTAGTGTAAACGAATGAGCGCTGCTATCTGTCCCGGGATCCTGCCAGATTACGTGTAGGGGGAGAGACGCGAAAGCCCAGCTCAAATGAAGGCCGCAATTGAACGTTTCGAACGTTGCAGGAGCTGCGTTTACTTTTCTTTGTTTCCGGGACAATGTGGACCGCGTTGACTTTCAATGTAGCAACGGCTTTCTTGCGGAGGACTACAGGAGCGAAGTAGCAAGCAAGTATCAAACCTCTAGAAGCTACTGGGGAACCCACGCCCACCTACTTTTTATTTTTCTTCCACCCCAGTAGCCGGACGGCGTCCCAGCAGCCTGTCTCACCGGTTGGAGCACAGATGACTGTGCTCTTGCCCTGAAACACCGGTTCCCCCTTCCCTGGAGAACGAAGCTGATCTCGACCCAACCAACCAGCCATGGAGATACGTCACTCGCCGTGGAAGTCGAAGAAGGCGTCCTCTGGTAACGGGAGTCTCCATGGAGATGTTGAGCCCGGAACTAACACATCAACATGTATTGATCACATTTTTACTAACGCTGCAGATATTTCCTTTAAAGCAGTATCCAAATCCATAGGATGTAGTGATCACAATATAGTAGCCATATCTAGGAAAACCAAAGTTCCAAAGGCTGGGCCTAATATAGTGTATCAGAGGTCATACAACACGTTTTTGTAGTGATTCATATGTTGATGATGTAAAGAATATCTGCTGGTCTGTGGTGTGTAATGGGGAGCAACCAGACAGACGCTGAACTTGACATATTTATGAAACTCCTTATTCCAGTTACTAATAAGCACGCACCCATTAAGAAAATGACTGTAAAAACTGTCAAATCCCCTTGGATTGATGAGTAATTGAAAAATGTTATTCTCTCAGTGATCACTGCACAACTTGACCGTTTTGGAGAGCCTGGCGTGCCCAAAGTAAAATGCCTCCCATTCAGGCCCAGAAAATAGGATATGCACATATTTGGTACCATTGGATAGGAAACACTCTGAATTTTGTAAAACTGTTAACCATTTGTCTGTGAGTAAAACAGAACGGATATGGCAGGCAAAACCCAGAGGAATTTCTGTCCTGGAGAAAGTGGTTTTCACAGAGTGCCTCATTTGGAACCCCTCCCTCATGAAAATGCCCATAAAAGGGCATATGAATGCAGTACCTATCGCTTCCTTATGATGTCCACAGTCTCGAGAAAGTGTTTTGATTCTGTTCAGATGAAATAGAGCAGAGAAGAAGAGGAAATAAGGAAGTGCCTCCTTGGAACTCTATAGGAGTGGGCGCGCGCTCTTGGGAAGCGCGCATTGTGTTTTCCTCCGTCTGTAGAGCTCAGTTTATATTCCGGTTGATTTATTATAGTAAATATACGTAAAAGTGTTCCTAAGGATACATTTAAAACAATGTTTGATTGTTCTTGGACAAGTTTATAGGTATAAGNAGTACCTATCGCTTCCTTATGATGTCCACAGTCTCGAGAAAGTGTTTTGATTCTGTTCAGATGAAATAGAGCAGAGAAGAAGAGGAAATAAGGAAGTGCCTCCTTGGAACTCTATAGGAGTGGGCGCGCGCTCTTGGGAAGCGCGCATTGTGTTTTCCTCCGTCTGTAGAGCTCAGTTTATATTCCGGTTGATTTATTATAGTAAATATACGTAAAAGTGTTCCTAAGGATACATTTAAAACAATGTTTGATTGTTCTTGGACAAGTTTATAGGTATAAGTTGAACGAGTTCTAGTCACGTTTCAATGGATGTGTGGACGCTGTAGTTTCTGATTATAACGCGCAAACCAAATGGAGATTTATGGATATAATAAATGACTTTTTCTAACAAAAGAACCATGGTTTGTCTTCGTTGGACACTTAGGAAGACCTCAGCAGAAGTTCTTCAACAGGTAATTGATTTGTTTTTGCTGTGAAATGTGTTATGTGTGTGCCACGCTGGCTAATGAATTCATGGCTATGAGAAAGTATGTGAGGTGCTGCCCTCAAACAATCAAATGTAGTGCTTTCGCCGTAAAGCCTTTTTGAAATCTGACAATGCTGTGATATTGCCAAGAAACAGAGCTTTTGATGAGTATGGAACACTTGTATATTGGTGGATGTTTAATAATTCAACTTTTGGATTTTGAATTTGGCGCCTCACATTTCACCTGGTAGTGCCCCATTTCACCTGGTAGCGCCCCAGTGATCCCTGAGAGGTTATGGTAGAGAGGGATGAGGCAAAAGCTATGGCAATTAAGTCAGCCCAACTGATTGGCAAACGATTATTGCAAATTAAGAAATCATGTGACTAAACGAAATAAAAATAAACTAAAATAAATTATATAAAGAATGATAGTAAAAAAGCTTTGTGGCACCTTAAATGACATTTTTGGAAAAAAAGCCAACTCGTCTCCTTCATTTATTGAATCAGATGGCTCATTCATCACAAAGCCCATTGATATGTCAAACTACTTTAATGACTTTTTCATTGGCAAGATAAGCAGATTTAGGGATGCCATGCCAGCAACAATCACTGACACTACACATCCAAGTATATCGGACCAAATTATGAAAGAGAAGAATTGTACTTTTGAATTCCGTAAAGTCAGTGTGGAAGAGGTGAAAAAATATTGTTGTCTATCAACTATGACAAGCCACCAGGGTTTGACAATCTAGATGGAAAAATACTGAGGATAATAGCCGACGATATTGCCACTCCTATTTGCCACATCTTCAATTTAAGCCCACTAGAGAGCGTGTGCCCTCAGGCCTGGGGGGAAGCTAAAGTCATTCCGCTACCCAAGAATAGTAAAGCCCCCTTTACTGGCTCAAATAGCCGACCAATCAGTCTGTTACCAACCCTTAGTAAACTTCTGGAAAAAATGTGTTTGACCAGATACAACGCTATTTCACAGTGAACAAATTGACAACAGACTTTCAGCACGCTTATAGGGAAGGACACTCAACAAGCACAGCACTTACACAAATGACTGATGAGTGGCTGATAAAAATTGCTGATAAAATGATTGTGGGGTCTGTCTTGTTAGACTTTAGTGCAGCTTTTGACATTATTGATGATTGTCTGCTGCTGGAAAAACCTATGTGTTCTGGCTTTACACCCCCTGCTATAATGTGGATAAAGAGTTACTTGTCTAACAGAACACAGAGAGTGTTTCTTAATGGAAGCCTCTCAAATTTAATCCAGTTAGAATCAGGAATTCCCCAAGGTAGCTATTTAGGCCCCTTGCTTTTTTAAATTTTTACTAACGACATGTCACTGGCTTTGAGTAAAGCCAGTGTGTCTATGTATGCGGATGACTCAACACTATACACGTCAGCTACTACAGCAACTGAAATGACTGCAACACTCAACAAAGAGCTGCAGTTAGTTTCAGAGTGGGTGGCAAGGAATAAGTTAGTCCTAAATATTTACAGTGGGTTCTGGCAGTCTTTAAGATTTGTGTTTGATCATGCATATGTTTTTGCTGTTTGTTTGCTGTTTGTTGTTTGTTATAGAGCCAAAAAGATTGGAGAAGTGGTTTACCCATACATCTCCATCTTGGATAGATAGTTATTTGTGTTATTGTTTGTTTAGTGTTTTCAAATTTTCCCAGAAATGGTTAGAGTCTATGGATTCTTCAATTACACTGAGCTGATTTCTGACGTGCTGTTCCTTCTTTTCCGAAGTGTATTTCTGTATTGTTTTGGTGATTAACAATAGTGAAGGCGTAGGTCTCTTTGTTTTTGGTTGGACAGGTTTCTCAATTTCTCAATCAGTGGACTGATTGTGAACGCTCTGAGAGACTCTGGGTTGAGGTCAGGGATAAAGTAGTCTACAGTTCTACTGCCAAGAGATGAGCTATAGGTGTACCTACCATAGGAGTCCCCTCGAAGCCTACCATTGACTATGTACATACCCAGCGTGCGACAGAGCTGCAGGAGTTGTGACCTGTTTTTGTTGGTTATGTTGTCGTAGTTGTGTCTAGGGGGGCATATGGGGGAGGGATTGCTGTCACCTCCAGGCAGGTGTTTGTCCCCCAGTGTGCTGAGGGTGTCAGGTTCTTGTCCGGTTCTAGCATTTAGGTCGCCACAGACTAGTACATGTCCCTGGGCCTGGAAATGATTGATCTCCCCATCTAGGAAGGAGAAGCTGTCTTCATTAACTTCTCAGGGAGCAGCTCCTGAGGTGACGGTTTTGGAGAGCCTGGCGTGCCCAAAGTAAAATGCCTCCCATTCAGGCCCAGAAAATAGGATATGCATATATTTGGTACCATTGGATAGGAAACACTCTGAATTTTCCAAAACTGTTAACCATTTGTCTGTGAGTGAAACAGAACGGATATGGCAGGCAAAACCCCGAGGAATTTCTGTCCTGGAAAAAGTGATTTTGACACATTGCTCATTTGGGAACCCCTCCCTCATGAAAATGACCATATAAGGGCATATGAATGCAGTACACATCGCTTCCTTATGATGTCAGCAGCCTCGCGACGGTGTTTCCCTCCATTTTGGATNGAAGTTCTTCAACAGGTAATTGATTTGTTTTCGCTGTGAAATGTGTTATGTGTGTGCCACGCTGGCTAATGAATTCATGGCTATGAGAAAGTATGTGAGGTGCTGTCCTCAAACAATCAAATGTAGAGCTTTCGCCGTAAAGCCTTTTTGAAATCTGACAACGCTGTGATATTGCCAAGAAACAGAGCTTTTGATGAGTATGAAACACTTGTATATTGGTAGATGTTTAATAATTCAACTTTGGGATTTTGAATTTGGCGCTTTACATTTTACCTGGTGGTGTCGGGAGTGGGTCGCTAGCGACCCACCGCTCCCTGTCTAGTTAAAGTATGGGGATTCCAGTGTGGGGATATAGGTAGCACACAGGAGGACATTTGTCTCTGTTAAGATCATTTCCTTTAGAATTTCTAGCCAAATGTAAAATGTTCCTGCTTTGATTAATTTAATAGAGTGAGTTAGGTCGGGTTGTGCCGTGGCGGAGATCTTTGTTGGCCTTGTCTCAGGATGGTAAGTTGGTGGTTGGAGATATCCCTCTAGTGGTGTGGGGGCTGTGCTTCGGCAGAGTGGGTGGGGTTATATCCTGCCTGTTTGGCCCTGTCTGGGGCTATCGTCGGAAGGGGCCACAGTGTCTCCCGACCCCTCCTGTCTCAGCCCCCAGTATTTATGCTGCAGTAGTTTATGTGTCAGGGGGCTAGGGTCAGTCTGTTATATCTGGAGTATTTCTCCTCTCTTATCCGCTGTCCTGTGTGAATTTAAGTATGCTCTCTCTAATTATCTTTCTTTCTTTCTTTCTCTCTCTCGGAGGACCTGAGCATTAGGACCATTCCTCAAGGCCTACCTGGCCTGATGACTCCTTGATGTCCCCAGTCCACCTGGCCATGCTGCTTCTCCAGTTTCAACTGTTTTGCATGTTTTATGAACATTTTAAAATCTTGTCCATGTTCTGTTATTATCTCCACCCGACACAGCCAGAAGAGGACTGGCCACCCCTCACAGCCTGGTTCCTCTCTAGGTTTCTTCCTAGGTTCTGGCCTTTCTAGGGAGTTTTTCCTAGCCACCGTGCTTTTACACCTGCATTGCTTGCTGTTTGGGGTTTTAGGCTGGGTTTCTGTACAGCACTCTGTGACATCACCTGATGTAAGAAGGGCTTTATAAATATATTTGATTGATTGAGGTCTGCTCGATACCAAATTAGCATACCCTCTGAGTCTCTTCCTTGTTTCACACCTGGTAGTTTGGTGGGCAACCAGTGGGTCCGTCTTCTCTATAACATGTTTCTTGTAGGATGACAATGTCTGTATTTCCGATTTCTTTGATGAAATCCAGGTTCCTGCTCTTTAGGCAGATGACCTCAGGCCTTGGATATTCCAGGATGAGATAGTGAAGGCTTTGTGTTCCATAAAGTGTCCAATGTTGTTGGCCGTGTGGTTTGGCCTCAGGCCAGTAAGTGTGAGCAGAGCCTGCTGAGCATCTGGTACATTCCATTGGCTTGGGCTAGTGTAGGAGTGGGGGTTGGGCCTGTTTGCCCGCTCACGGCCTGGGCGTATGTGTGACTTTCATGTTGAGACCCTCTTTGCGGGAGTGGGGGGCATGGGGTGGGCAGGAGGGGCATAGGTCTGATCTGAGGGGGCCTGAATGGGGTGTGGGCATGGTTGACTTGGGGGGGGTGGTGATTGGTTGGGATGGGAGTGTGGATGTGGCTGGTGGTGTTGCGGTCCAGATGTAGGTCCTCATGGCGTGGGTCCTCTATGGGGGGAAGGGGGGTCCCGCAGGTCTGGTAGAGTGTCTCGCTGGTATGGGCGGGGTGTCCATTGATCTGTTGCTCCTGTGTGATGTGCTGGGGCTGCGTTTGAGGCTGCGTTCTCTCTCTCTCTCTCTCTCTCTCTCTCTCTCTCTCTCTCTCTCTCTCCTCTCTCTCTCTCTCTCTCTCCCCCTCTATCATCTCTCTCTCTCTCTCTCTCTCTCTCTCTCTCTCTCTCTCTCTCTTGCTCTTTCTCCGTCTCCATCTTTCTATTTCTCTCCATCTTGATTTATTTTTGTCTCTCATAGGAAGCCTCTTTGTTGTGAATGGGGCCAATCCAATAAACAGAGAGTCTCTAAAGAGGAAACGTACAACATTGAATTAAGGTAAAAAAGCACTCAAATGGCAAGCTTATCTTCAACACAACTCTTCAAGACAAAAAAAAAAGGTACTGGATGAGGTTCACTCAGTCTCTGACTGCTTTCTTCTGCTTCCTGTCTACTTTGTACACGATCCTGCTGAACCTTACGCTAACTGTTTTGAGGAAAATCCATCAACTTACTATATCTTCATATTAAAAGACACTTGTAAAATATATCATTCTATAAGCCTGTAACAAATATCCACTTCAGAGAAACAAACGTTTTTTTAAGGCAAATATACTGCAGATATTATGTGTCCCAAATGGCACTCTATTCCCTATATAGTGCACCACTTTTGTAAATGTAACCCTATTCCAATAAGACTGTGGTCAAAAGTAGTGCACTATATAGGGAAAAGGGTGCCATTTGGGATGAGATATGATGTCAAACCAGGAGAAATGGCTTATAGTTTTAACTTTGATTTGTGAATGTTAAACTGACAGACATGGTTGCGCAAACTTCTTTCTCTTTCTCTCTCGTCTTGTTTTCCCATGAAATGCGCTTTTTATAGGTTTGTTTCTACGTGATCCGCCCATCTGATGGAACTATATGGATAAGACATTAAAAGGGCAATCTGCAATTTACCTCAAAAGGTGGCAGAGTTACTGCTTTATTGTTCTTTAAAATCGCTGATTGCCCCTTTATGACAATGTTGAGTCATATCCATGTGGTTTTCAGTGGGACAAGATGACATGAAACACAAATACATAATATATTTAAACATTTTGTTTAATATCAAGTTGATAATGTGAATGTACAGTATTCGTGACAGAGACTGAGAAGCCCTCAGGACTAAACCACAAAAATAAAATTGAATAACTGAAATATAATGATCATAATAACTTCTTGCAAACGTTCATGTGCACAATAACATTGCACCCTACTCAATGGTCAATGAAAACGTATCAGAAAAAAAAAATGGCTTAAATGTTTGATTTGTTTAACCTTTATTTAGACAGGGAGTCAATGCTGAGACCAAGGTGCCTTTATTTAGACAGGGAGTCAATGCTGAGACCAAGGTGCCTTTATTTAGACAGGGAGTCAACGCTGAGACCAAGGTGCCTTTATTTAGACAGGGAGTCAACGCTGAGACCAAGGTGTCTTTATTTAGACAGGGAGTCAACGCTGAGACCAAAGTGTCTTTATTTAGACAGGGAGTCAATGCTGAGACCAAGGTGTCTTTATTTAGACAGGGAGTCAACGCTGAGACAAGGTTTATTTTCCAGATGAGTCCTGTATTGCACCACAACATACATCAAAATACACTAAACACATTAAACTACACACTACTCTAATGCCATAGAGGTTCCCCTAACAACCATCTGAAATGCTATAGAGGGTCCCCTAACAACCATCTGAAATGCTATAGAGGGTCCCCTAACAACCATCTGAAATGCTATAGAGGGTCCCCTAACAACCATCTGAAATGCCATAGAGGGTCCCCTAACAACCATCTGAAAAGCCATAGAGGGTTCCCTAACAACCATCTGAAATGCCATAGAGGGTCCCCTAACAACCATCTGAAATGCTATAGAGGCAGTTGTTAGGGAACCCTCTATGGCATTTCAGATGGTTGTTAGGGTACCCTCTATGGCATTTCAGATGGTTGTTAGGGAACCCTCTATAGCAATTCAGATGGTTGTTAGGGGACCCTTTATGGCATTTCAGATGGTTGTTAGGGGACCCTCTATTGCATTTCAGATGGTTGTTAGGGAACCCTCTATGGCATTTCAGATGGTTGTTAGGGGACCCTCTATGGCATTTCAAATGGTTGTTAGGGGACCCTCTGTAGCATTTCAGATGGTTGTTAGGGGACCCTCTATAGCATTTCAGATGGTTGTTAGGGAACCCTCTATGGCATTTCAGATGGAAGAAGTTAAGAGAATAAAAAAGTTGTTTTTATTGTCACACACCGGATAGGTTTAGTAAAATGTGTTGTTTTACAGGGTCATTGTAGTACCTCACCCCTTAGGCACATCAACAGATTTTTTAATGTTGCATTAAACGGTAAGGGAATGGTGATATGCTAGCAACTTTTGTAGTATAATATGGAATATGGATTTTAGAAATATTAATTGAAAGCAAAAGAAAACATTCTAATTGTGGAAACATAGAGCTCTGTACTGGAGAGACTCCCCAGCGGAGAGACGCCCCAGCGGAGAGGCGCCCCAGCGCAGAGACGCCCCAGCGCAGAGACGCCCCAGCGCAGAGACGCCCCAGGGGAGAGGCGCCCCAGGGAAGAGACGCCCCAGTGGAGAGACGCCCCAGGGGAGAGACGCCCCAGGGGAGAGGCGCCCCAGGGGAGAGGCGCCCCAGTGGAAAGACGCCCCAGATGAGAAACGTGCAGAAAGACATGCAATTCTGTAAATGACAAGAACACTGATTCAAAACAGAGATGTACATCAAATCACAACAATAAAAGACATACCGCTGTTGCCTTTCACAAAGATGAACAAAGTCTGTTTTTCAATGAAATACAAACCCTTCAGGTGCTCACATATCATTTAGGTACACACTGCTATGAGGGTTACAGTACACACTACTATGACGTTATACTGGGTTACAGTACACACTACTATGGCGTTATACTGGGTTACAGTACACACTACTATGACGTTATACTGGGTTACAGTACACACTACTATGACGTTATACTGGGTTACAGTACACACTACTATGAAGCTATACAGGGTTACAGTACACACTACTATGAAGCTATACAGGGTTACAGTACACACTACTATGACGCTATACAGGGTTACAGGTTACAGTGTACAGTTCACAATACTATGAAGCTATAGACGGTTACAGTGTACAGTACACACATGTTGTCACTTCCATCAGTTCCCTGAGTGGGGTGTGGAGGGATGGGCTCAGTCTCCTAGGTAGAGTGGATGATGGGCTCAGTCTCTTAGGAAGAGTGGATGGGCTCAGTCTACTAGGTAGAGTGGATGGGCTCAGTCTCCTAGGTAATGAGGATGGGCTCAGTCTCCTAATGCTGGGGGTTTATGGTTGTAGTGTGGCTGCATTTTTCTCAGCCAAGGTAGAGTGGATGGGCTCAATTTCCTGGTAGATGGGATCAGCCTGTTGTTGTATAGGATTTCCAAGTGTGGGATGTTTCCCCTGCTGCTCCACTGTGGGGGGACTGGGTGGAGGAGAGTTAGGACAGGGTCTACTGGGATGGGGACTGGGAGGAGGAGAGTTAGGACAGGGTCTACTGGGATGGGGACTGGGAGGAGGAGAGCTAGGAGCTGGGGTTGGGACTAACAGGAGGGGTCTTCCAGTTCTGGAAGGAGCTGCGGATGGGACTAACAGGAGGGGGTCTTCCGGTTCTGGAAGGAGCTGGGGGTGGGACTAACAGGAGGGGTCTTCCGGTTCTGTAAGGAGCTGGGGGAGACTAACAGGAGGGGTCTTCCCATTCTGAAAGGAGCTGGGGGTGGGACAAACAGGAGGAGGTCTTCTGGGGCTGGGAGGATGAGGAGCTGGGGGTGGGACTAACAGGAGGGGGGTCTTCTGAGTCTGAGGCTGGAAGGAGGAGGTCTCCTCGGAACCACTATCTGAGCACTGGGTCCCAGGAGGAGGAGGTCTCCTCAGAACAACTATCTGAGCACTTGGTCCCTGGAGGAGTAAGGTGCTCAACTCCTCTTCACTGTGGTCCACCACTGGTACCCCGTTCACCTCCACCAATCTAGAGGAGATGCACAGATGCAGGTTAGGCCTTATACACAGATGGTACACAAACACTCCTTCTGCATCCAGTTTATTACTGTATTGCACTTTACCATCTGATATGACAACCTGTAACCACGAGCGCCTGGCTCACCTTCACTGTCGGCAGCAGTGCCTTAACATGGTCGTTTTAGTCATGGTCGAGAAAGTTTTTTAGATATGGTGGGGGACATGTTTTTGGTCATGGTTATGGACAGGTTTTTAGTCATGGTCAGGACAGGTATTTAGTCGTGGTCAGGACAGGTAATTAGTCGTGGTCAGGACATGGTTTTTAGTCATGATCAGGATAGGTATTTAGTCATGGTCAGGACATGTTTTTAGTCATGATCAGGACATGGTTTTTAGTCATGGTCAGGACAGGTATTTAGTCATGGTCAGGACATTATTTTTAGTCATGATCAGGACAGGTATTTAGTCATGGTCAGGACAGGTATTTAGTCATGGTCAGGACATGGTTTTTAGTCATGATCAGGACAGGTATTTAGTCATGGTCAGGACATGGTTTTTAGTCATGATCAGAACATGGTTTTTAGTCATGATCAGGACATTGTTTTTAGTCATGATCAGGATAGGTTTTTAGTCATGGTCAGGACAGGTATTTAGTCATGGTCAGGACATGTTTTTAGTCATGATCAGGACATGGTTTTAGTCATGGTCAGGACAGGTATTTAGTCATGGTCAGGAAATGGTTTTTAGTCATGATCAGGACAGGTATTCAGTCATGGTCAGGACATGTTTTTAGTCATGATCAGGACATGGTTTTTAGTCATGGTTATGGACAGGTATTTAGTCATGGTCAGGACATGGTTTTTAGTCATGGTCAGGACAGGTATTTAGTCATGGTCAGGACATGGTTTTATTCATGATCAGGACAGGTTTTTTAGTCATGATCAGGACATGTTTTTTAGTCATGATCAGGACAGGTTTTTAGCCATGGACAGGACAGGTTTTTAGTCATGGTCAGGACCTTCAAACTCAGTGCCTCTTTGCTTGACATCATAAGAAAATCAAAAGAAATCAGCCAAGACCTCAGAAAAAAGATTGTAGACCTCCACAAATCTGGTTCATCCTTGGGAACATTTTCCAAATGCCTGAAGGTACCACATTCACATGTACAAACAATAGTACCGCTCTGGAAGGAGATGCGTTCTGTCTCCTAGAGATGAACGTACTTTGGTGCGAAAAGTGAAAATCAATCCCAGAACAACAGCAAAGGACCTTGTGAAGATGCTGGAGGAAACAGGTACAAAATTATCTATATCCACAGTAAAACAAGTCCTATATCGACATAACTTGAAAGGCCGCTCAGCAAGGAAGAAGCCACTGCTCCAAAACCGCCATAAAAAAAGCCAAACTACGGTTTGCAACTGCACATGGGGACAAAGATCGTACTTTTTTGAGAAATGTCCTCTGGTCTGGTGAAACAAAAATATAACTGTTTGGCCATAATGACCGTCGTTATGTTTGGAGGAAAAAGAGGGAGGCTTGCAAGCCAAAGCATCAAGTTGTGGGGGTGCTTTGCTGCAGGAGGGACTGGAGCACTTCACAAAATAGATGGCATCATGAGGAAGGAAAATTATGTGGCTATATTGAAGCAACATCTCAAGACATCAGCCAGGAAGTTAAAGCTTGAACCCAAATGGGTCTTCCAAATGGACAATGACCCCAAGCATACTTCCAAAGTTATGGCAAAACGGCTTAAGGACAAATTCAAGGTATTGGAGTGGCCTTCACAAAGCCCTGACGTCAGTCCTATAGAAAATATGTGGGCAGAACTGAAAAAGCGTGTGCGAGCAAGGAGGCCTACAAACCTGATTCAGTTACTCCAGCTCTGTCAGGACGAATTGGCCAAAATTCACCCAACTTATTGTGGGAAGCTTGTGGAAGGCTACCCGAAACGTTTGTGCCAAGTTAAACAATTTAAAGGCAATGCTACCAAATACTAATTGAGTGTAGGTAAACTACTGACCCACTGGGAATGTGATGAAAGAAATAAAAGCTGAAATAAATCATTCTCTCTACTATTATTCTGACATTTCACATTCTTAAAATAAAGTGGTGATCCTAACTGACCTAAAACATGGAATTTTTACTAGGATTAAATGTCAGGAATTGTGAAAAACTGAGTTTAAATGTATTTGGCTAAGGTGTATGTAAACTTCCGAATTAAAAGAGGCTGGTTAGATTACTCTCACTTTCCAGCATGAAGTTACTTTGATAGCCAAATCAATCAAACTGTCACCTCTGTAACTGGCACCGTTCTCTCATTCTCACTGCAGGTAACTGGCACCGTTCTCTCATTCTCACTGCAGGTAACTGGCACCGTTCTCTCATTCTCACTGCAGGTAACTGGCACCGTTCTCTCATTCTCACTGCAGGTAACTGGCACCGTTCTCTCATTCTCACTGCAGGTAACTGGCACCGTTCTCTCATTCTCACTGCAGGTAACTGGCACCGTTCTCTCATTCTCACTGCAGG